>PVJO010021585.1:0-29751 GCA_004026905.1 Hystrix cristata | reverse complement strand
TTGTAATAGCTAAGTCTTGGAAACAACCTAAATGCCCAACAACTGATGAATGGCTAAAAAAGATGTGGTTTTTCTACACAATGGAGTACTACACCGCCATTAAAAAGGATAAACTAGAGTCATTTGTATGTAAATGGATGTTCCTTGAGAACATACTATTAAGTGAAATAAATCAGACACTTACTAGTACACATCGAATTGTTTCTCTGATATGAGAAACCTTAAGTGTAAATAAGGACAAAGGGGTAGAATAGATATTTTGTTTAAAAAAAAAAAAGAAAGGGAGATAGTATTCAAAAGAGAGAACTAGATAGGGAAAAGGGGGATAAAGAAGGTTAAAAGAAAAGTAAGATGAAAGTGGAAAAAATGCTAAAGTGTAGCTACACTTGTTGCAAATAGGGAGGGGTGGGTGAATGGAAGGGAGGGGAAGGAGGGAAGAGGGGGGAAAACCAAGATGTAACATGTACAGGTACAAAATAACCATTTTGATTATGATCATTATGTATACAATGTACCAATGCATGTTCTTGGTAGAAATAATAATTTAAAAAATAATAATAATAATAATTTATTTTTAATCAAAAGAAAAGACATCTTTAAGAAATGAAATAATTACAAACTTGGAGAAGTTATTTACAATACATGTGATCAAAGGAAAATATTTATATATATTCTTAATCATATATTATATATAATTATTTATATATTATATAATATATAAATAATTATATATAATTATAATAAATACTTATTAATATTATATAGTATAAATAATTATATATAATTATATAAAATTATATATTATAGATATAAAATATTTAGATATAATATTATAATATATAATATTTATATATAAATATTCTCCTTTGGTCATGCATATTGCATATATATGCATATATTTGCACATATATATAAACATATACTATATATCATATATATATAATATATATTTCACAGAAAGGTATATATTTCACAGAAAATTAAATGCACATGGTTATTAGGCATAAGAAATGCTGAAGTCATTAGTAATAAGCATAACACTCAAGACACAGGAGTTATCATTTTACACCAATTAATTGGCAAGAATTAAGAAGTCTGACAAAATCAAGTGCTCTCCTATCATAGAAGAATCTCTTATACCTGTCTCTGCTGGTAGGAATGTAAATTGGCAACCACTTTGGAAGATAATTTGGCATCTGAAAAGTTAAACTCAGCAACTTAGCAGCTCCACTGTCCTACACATACACTGTTCTTACAGACCACAATGTTCACAGCAGTGGTGTGGTGTTAGCAAAACAGCTGAGGTAATCCTATATTCATTTGGGTCCTCTGGGAAGCAGACATGAAGATGGAATTCAAAGTGCGAGAGATTTATGGGGGAAATGCACATGAAGGATAAAGTGGGAGCAGGTGCAAACAGAGAGAGATGGCGGACGGTGACGCAGGCCTGACATCGATGAAAGGAGAGAGGAGGAGAGAACAGCAAGAAGAGTCTCAGACTGCAGTGTCGCTCTGAGAGGCTCTACCAGGCCGATGCGTAACCAGCAGACAAGACCTGCTTTGTACAGTGTCCTTGTCTGCTCAGCCAGGGGGTGGAAGCTGCTCCGGAAGACGTGGCCTCTGTACGAAAAATTTGATGGCACCTCATCCAATGGAGGACGTCAGTTAACCGCACTCTGCAGCAGATCTGTCCTGAAGGGAGGTCCGGATGCCACACCTCCACTACTGCCCCAAATCAAATGCTCACTGACGGGAGGCTAGATAAATTATGCAATAATCCATATTCCATACTGTATGATATGGATACGGACTATATGATAAAAGCAGTGAAAAAATAATTAAGAACAATGTGGATGACTCTTAATTACCTAAAGTCAAATGAAAAAGTTAAAAAAAAAAACAAACCAAAAAAGTACTTCCAGACGGCCATCTAAGAAGCTTTGACGAAGTCTAAAAATACACAAAACTAAATGGTACATTATTTTAAGCATACATATACCCGTGATAAAACTACTCTTAGCCTGACTAAAAGAATGGTCAACACTAAAAGTCAGAATGGTTATCTTTGGAGGTGAAACTGAATCATATAATAAAGTAAGAAAAGAGGCTGCTGTATTAGTTAATACTTATCCTAATTCCTGTGTAAGAGGCAGGTTCATACACTTAAATAAGTAACATATGAAAATAAATCTATACAATACTGAAAATAAATTAATTAATTAAACAGTAACATGTAAGCTTAGAAATAAGTAACCAGGTTTGTGCATCTTACACCATTATGTTATTCAGCAGGCCGATAAAGATAATGATTAACTCTAGAGTTTTAAACATGAGCATGTGAAAATTTCAAGGACAACTACTTGAAGCCTAGAAATTAAAAAAAAAAATCTTCCAAATCAATATAGGAGAGAACAATGGAATGAAAATAAAATCAATTCAGGAGACCAGAAAGAAGAAAAGTGGAATTCAGGAAAAGATTGGACAAAAGATAAAATAAATAGGCCACAATAAATGTCAAAAGCATAAATCAATATTTGGTTTCTTTTTTAAACATCCACCCATATACTTTTTACACATGAAGTTTATGGAATTTCTCTTCACCTATCTTAGTTGTGCTAAATGACCCTAATTACTTCCATCGTCTTTGTGTACTCAGCGTGCTTAATACAATAGAAATTCACAGATGGCTGAGTCCATAAATGTCACCCAAGTCAGGATTAATTTGCCTCCAGGGTCCTTGGAGATCTTCAGAGGCATGTTTTCATTTCACCAGTCACTGTCTTGAGATTGTGAGGTATTTTAAGTCGGTCCTAGAGTTTCTTGAGCAATCTTTCTGGGATCTTATAAAACTCACCACTTGACACGTACTTGAGTAAAGCATTTCAGCATGAGATCTGCTTGGACCTTGGCATAGGACCTTGGCCTCAGGGATGTCATTCTGGGACCTTCTCAGAGGACTGAGTTCTTTTCTGGAGAGTCTAAGACCTGACTTTACCAAAACCTTTTCCATATATGCCAGTCTATGGTGACATTTACTTATGTCAATTTCATAATGTCAAGATGAATCTTCATACATAGGCTGGTAGTCAGCTGACATGCTGGATGACTATTTAGGTTGGCAGATAAAAAGAACAATTCCACCTAAAAAGACCATAAAGGATAGAGTTAAAAAAAATAAAACCTGTAAAATGTAGTTCTCATCTCTTTGCTTCCTTTAAAGAAAACAATGTTATAAGAAGAACGCCTGAAACTTAAGAATCATGCTGTGCTTCTTTTTTACCTAGAAACTAACAGGAACTGTGCCTGGGCAGATTTGACAACTCAAAACAGCTTTCTTTTTCTCCAAAAATATTCTGTAGGCTTCTACGCTAACAGTCTCGCAAAAGACAATTGCAATTAAATTTTAATTATATTTTTATCAAAGTAAAATCTGAAAAAAAAATTTTTAAATGAAGACATACAGAAAATGGCACTCCATCGCCCTGGTCCCAGAGTTGGCTTTCGTAGAAGCAGCCTCTTAACTGCATTTAGTTATTTCTTCTCATAATTACTCATGTAATTTTAAATACTGATTTTTTTTTTCAGTTTTAGACACTGTCGAGTCTCTTATATGAAAGATCAACATTTGAAATTCTCATGATCACCCCATCATCCCTCAAGGTACTCTTCCTCTGTTCTCGCAATACTGTATTCTTAAGCTTTTTAATAAAATCATTAGCCAGTTCTTATAGTTTTAAGCTATAAAAGTATTGTTTACTGCTGTGAGAAAACTTGTTTTATAATTATATTTTTTAAATGAGACTTTATATTTTTCTTGGAGTTAACATTTGCTTCATTTTTATGCTAGTGTTTTTTTTAATATTTCCATCATAAATTCTGCTCATATTTCTCACAAGAACTCTAAATCCTGACACTGTCTTTTATACCATTTTCTAGTTGCAGAACATATCAGGTAATCTAGTGATTTCAGTTTGTTTTCCTGGAAAGACACATTTCCTGCGCCTTTCCATCATCTTTCAATCTGGATGGTTTGATCTGGCCTATTGCAGAGACAACAGTTTGAGACTCTGCTTCTACGTTAGATCCCGTTTCTTAGATTTATTGCCTTTGTGTTTCTTATTTACTTTCTCATTTTTTTCCTGTGGACTCTCATCTAGTAACTTGCTGAGAAACAGTTCATGGATTGCCAAGTAATACTTCTGAGAACTTGAATGTCTAAAAACGTGTTTCTATCACTTTATACTCTTATTAATAGTACACTGTGCAGTACATAACATTTACACTCCTTGTGTGGAATTGGCACATGTACATAATACATTTGAATTCCTTTTTTCGTCCTCTTCGCCTCCCTGGTCCTAATTTTTTTCTTACAATTCTGAAGGTATCATTCCAGTGTCTTTCTAAAGAACCATAATGCTGCTCTGATTCTCTAAATGCAACCAGCCTTTTCTCTTTGGAAGCTTTTAAGATTTTATGTATTTATTTAGCCCTGACAATTTAAAATTTTACACTAACACTTTCATAGGCTTCTCTCTCACTCACTTTTCTAGGTTCAAAATTTTGCCTGCAGAAATTATTTATATTTTTATTAGCCAAATCTCTGCTCTTCTTCTTTTCTGTTTTACTCATTACTTAGATATAGAAATTTCGAATTGATCATGCAACTTTCCAGAATTTTCTTTAGTTTGCGATCTTCAGTTCTATTTTCTAGCAGATATTCATCGATTTGATTTCTAGCCCTTCTGATATTTTTATTTATCAAAATACCTGTAGGTAATTTCCATAAATTCTTAATTGCTTTCTGTACCTTTTTATTGTGTTTTTAATGGAGTCAATCTTTTCCCTTAGCTCTTTGAGGATGTTAAATGAAGGTTTTTAAATTTTTCTTCACTCTTTCTACATTGTCTCATTTTACTGACTTTTAATTCTTTTCATGTTTGTATTGGTTTCTTTCTTTCATGTGAGAAGTTTTCCTCAAATGTATATAGCTTCTTGTATGTTAGTTTATGTTTAAAAAGCCATTTGGAATGTGTATGTGTTGGCAGGACATATCTGCATGGGTGTCATGCTAGTCTCACAGCAGAGGCCCAGCTGTTTCAGGAGTTTTCTCAAATGTCAATATATTCATATCTTCTTCTCAACCTCCACTTGGTCTTTTTATATCTTAAGAGAATAATTCTCCAGTCTCCAGCCTGGGGGAATATGACTAGTTGCCTACATTCCTGGAGCTGAGTCATGGAAAAATGGTGGGTATTTCAATATTTACTGTATAGGTTTTCAAATTTTACTTTTTGATTTACATATAATAGGGCTCATTTTTTGATTTAGAACTTCATGAGTTTTGACAAACGCAAAGAGTCACAAAGCATCAGTACAACCAAGAAACAAGGCAGTTTTATCATTCCTTCCCCAAACCTTCGTGCTTGTTCTTTGTTTTCAGCTTCTCCTCCAAGCCCTAACTATTGTCGGCTAGTACTCATCACTTCCTCATACCTGAAGTTTTTCTGTTCAGAGTATCATATACATGGAAGCATTTATTCTTTACTATTTGTTTCCAGTTATTTTCATGTGGCATCATAAATTTGAGTTTCACCATCCTGCTTTAAATATCAGCAGTTCATTTCTTTTTTCACTGAGTAGTATTCTATTAACATGATTATAGCATAGACTGTTCATTTCCCTCTTTGAAGACATACAGATTATTATAGTCTTTGGTGATCATGAATACTGTTGCTGTAACATTTGCATACAGACCCTTGAATGAAGTAAATTTTTTATTTGGTAAATATATAGTATTTTAATTTTGTGGGGAAAAAGTGGTTTTTTACAGTGGTTGTATCATTTTACATCATCGCTAGTATATACGAGAGTTCCAGTTGCTCCGGAAGCTCATTAGGATGGGTATTGTTAGGATTTGTTTGTCCAACTTTGTTCTGCTTTTTCAAAAATCTTTTGCTTTGCTATTCTGCTTTCCCATATAAATTTTGAATCAGCTTATTGATATTTACAAGAATTTTTAGATTTGATTAGGATTGCTGTAGGGGTGGAGGAGCACAGGTAATGGAGAACATATAGCAGACACCACTTAGAGAATCCTACACTTGGTCAAGAAAACTTTTGAAGCTGTCCTAAATTAGCATGAATTATCCAACAGATACCAAATTAAAATGTCTGCTTTTGGTCAGAATGGAGTAATGAGTGTCTCATTCTCATGGAAGAAACAACCGAAACACTGGAAATAATATAATAAACAGTGGTTTTCCAGATATTGGATAGTGGTCAATGAAGAACAATTTCTCCTGAGTAATGGGAAACAAATGACTGAGAGTTCTGATTGCTTCAGTTTACTGCTTATAGTGCATTTCCAGGTTTCAGTAGGAAAAGAAAAAGTAGACTAGTGCAGAATTCTTCCTGAATTGAGGTGAGGCATCTGGAAATCTAGGACTGGGAAGCCTGCTAAATTTTGAAGAAGAGAATATTACAGAGAGAATGCTACACAATGAGAGAACTCTGGCAATCTCCAAGCAGTACTTTCTGACTGTCCTGCAGGGTACCAGTCAGCATATATATTCGAGAAAATTGCATGTGATAAAGAAAAAGACTACTTAAAAATATTAGAGCGGACAGTACTTGGTGTTCACACAAAGCCTGAAATAGCACCTTTTGCCACCAGCCAAAGTGGAAAAACATCTGGAGGCACCAGGTAGAATACTCTGCAAGATCTTGCCTAAGAAGTGAAGAATAATTAGCTTGAAAGTGGGCACCGCTGTGGACCTGGCTGTCATATAAGCAAAGGCAGAGCCAATGAATCAAGTTCATCTAAGAATGAAGTTCATTAAAACTTATATAAATATAAAAAATAGCCAGCATCCAACAAGATAAAATTCTTAACATCTGGCATCTAACAAAAAATTACCAGGCATACATAGAAGCAGGAAAACTTGACTTGTAATAAGGATAAAAACTCAATCAAAATGGACCAAAACCTGTAACAGACGTTAGAATGACCAAAGACATTAAGCTAGCTATAACTGGCTTCCAGATGTTCAAAAAGCAAGTGGAAAGCTTGGACAAGTAGAGCTATGACACAAATTAAAAACCCCATATTTCTAGAGATGATAAATAAATTATCAGAGATTAAAAAAAAAAAGTTCACTAGATAGGATTACTGGTAGATTACCTTATGCAACCAGACAAAGGAAAGAAAGAACAGTCATCAGGACCAGAAAAAAACAAGTAAGAATTCTTTGTATTCACAGATAATTTGTCTTGGGGGTATATCTGATGGAATGTACAAAAAGTTACTAGAACTAATTACTAAATTTAGAAAAGCTGCAGGATACATAATCAATGCACAAAAGTCAGTGTGTTTCAAAATATTGGCAATGAGCTTTCTCCTTTATACACCCTTTACCAGCTCTTGATGTTCAGAGCTTGAAATTAAAAATCATATCCTTTACAACAGAAATGAAATTATGAACTACTTGCAATAAACCAGACAAGCAACATTCTGGACCTGTACATTCAAAACTGTGAATTGAAACATTTGGGGGGAGATGTTAACAGACTGACATATAAGGAGACATATATTGTATTCATGGGTTGGAAGACTCAAAATTGGTAAGATATCTATTCTCTCCAGTCTAATTTATAGATTGAATGTAGCCTCAAAATGGAAAAATAAGTTCCGGGCTAACACCATACTCATACATCTAAATCACACCAGAGAAGTGGCTTAGGGAGAAATTACAGCTCTGGTTGCTGCTATAGTAGATGTCTGCCTGGATACCCCCGGAAGCTTGCCTTCTCAAGGTGCAAGCAATTCAACTTGGCTTCAACTGCCCCTGCTACCAGCGCTGGTTCCACTACAAAGACTTCTCCTTACAAGCACAGCTTTTCCTAAAACCTCTCTCCAGTACAACAAATGCTCCACAAACAGATCGTTTCTCTCGTTTCTCACTTCGGAAGTCTTCTGTGGGTGGAGCAGACTCTTGGTGCCCGTTACCTGCCTGTACTCTGCTGTAAATGAAGCTCTGAAAGTGAAATATCAACTTTTTAAATCTCCTAAAGGTGGAACTTATTCAAAATTAGAGAGGCATTCAAAAATTTGGGGCAGCTAGAAACATGACATATGCCCCATATAGACCAAATGCTAAAACCATTAACATAAAATAAGAGGGCTGCAGCTGTATTTTAAAAGAAATGCCCTAAATTGGACATGTAGGAGTCCTTTTATTATTCATTAAAAATGAATGTATATTCATTTTCATTTCCTTCAGATTCATTGGATGCATTTCAAATGTGTGTGCAGGTCATGGTGAGAAAGACGCAATACAAAAACACAAAACAAAACACCCCCTTCCAGCCCGATAGAGAAAGCCTTCTGTAGAAGTGTAAGGGGAAACTGTGCAATCATCGGTGGTTCCCAGGAAGTCATGGAGAGATGGGGACAAGGGAACCACCTGATATCAGCCATGGGCACTTGCACACCTCCTTGGAAGTCTAATTAAGAAGTCCTTAGGATTTGGGCTTCTCCCTTATTTGGTTTTCTGAGACTTTTTCTTTATTTCTTTTTTAAAAGAGTTCATAAGTTCCATAAAAAAATTCAGGCATCAGCATCATTGTTAACATTGCTGTTATAATTTAGGGCATTACCAGTGGTCTTGTGGAGCAAATAAGCAAGTAAGCTTTGAAGGAATAGTACATTTCTTCATAGGTGTCTTGGGTTTTTAAAAAAAATGTTTCTTTTATGTAGCTTTATGTGGATATAGTCTAAAAATATGCAATGTATTTCTCTAGGCTACCACAGAGCAGGGATTTATAAGAGATTTTATCTCCCTCTCATACATATACAAGCAGTATTTATATAATTCTATACAACTTTCTATTACAAGACTTTGGTCCTCTACCTAAAGAGCATTTGTCTCAGTCTGGTCCTGCCGCTACAACAAAATACCTTCACTGGGTAATTTATAAAGAATAGAAATTTATTTCTTACCCTTCTGGAGACTGAGAAGTCCCAGATCAAAGTGCTGGCAGATTCAGTGACTGGTGAGGGTTTGCTCTGTGCTTCAAAGATGGCACTGTGTGGCTATGTCCTCCTAAGGCAGAAGAGCAAAAAGAGGCCAAACAGGCTTCCTGGCACCCTTTGCAGAGGGCACTAATCCCATTCAGAAGGGTAGAGACCTCCTGACCTAATCGCTTCCCCATTGCCCAGGCTGTTAGTATTATTTCATAGATAATCAAGTTTCAACCTGAGTTTTGGAGGGACACAAACACTTAGATCATACCAGTGTTCCTTGTAGTCCAGTTCTAGGCCAGAACCCTCTGAGTGACAGAGGCTTTGCCAGGCAGGCCTCACAGAGAAAGCTGCCCTCCTCCCCCAGCACAGACAGTTTCTTCAAAGACTCAGGGCTCCTGGGCCAGCCACCCCATTCATATATCTGCAACCCTAGCCTAGGCATGTCCATACAGAGGCCTCTTTATGGAAGGAGTGGGTGATTCTCAGGCACTGTTCTCCATACTCATTCAAGACTTCTCCTCCTAGCCCTTTGCCTCTGTGATGGTCACCTTGATTGGCCCAAGCAACCTAGGAGATTAGTATACTAATCAGCATACTTCTGGGTCCAGGTGGATCACAGGAGCATACTTTGGGGACTATACCTGGTTCCTAGCTCCTCCCCTCCAGCTCCTCCCTTGCTCTCTGCTTCCCAGATCCCATGAAGCGAATGTCTTTGTTCTGCCACATCCTTCCACCATGATGTTTCTGCTTCAGAGCCAGTAGACCATGGACTGAAACCTCTGAAATCATAAACCTCAATACATCCTTCCTCCTTTAAGTTGTTTATATAAGGCATTTGTCTTAGAAATGGAAAAGTGACCAACAGACTCTTCCTTCCTCATTTCTCCTCATTCCTGGGCCCACAAAAAGGCAGGAATTTTCTATTCAGGGCTCCTCAGCAGTGAGAGGGTCACCCTAGTCTCTACTGATCCACCTGGCCCCTTCTCTTTGTGCTTCTTGCCTGCACTCTTGCAGTGACTGAGCAAAGCACTGATGGTTACTCTCTGTTTGGCTTCTTGTCCTAATGGACTGCTTGCACCTGGCTGCTCAACAGACCACCTTACCCACATCTCCCACACACCTCAGTCAGGGCAGTTTCCCTCACATAAGCTCTCATAGTTTCCCACTTCTCTGGTCCCTGTCTGACCCTGGAGACTGAAAACTGAGAACATTCCTTCCTAACTGTTGTTGCTACTGGCCCCAATACCATTGTCCAGGGATGTGACCCTCCTCTTAGGCGACCCAGTGCACCAGATCCACCATGTGGCTACTGTGGGCAGTGCTGGTGCCTACCTGCACTGTCTGCTGGAGTTTTTGGAAGGCAGATTCCCTCCCTGAACCATACACACGTCATTACCGAGACTCAGAGCAGGGCTGCTTTGCGTGCTTCGGAACCCAAAGATTCACAAAATCATCCAAGTGATAGACATACACTCTTTTCAAAATTACACCTGTCCTGGTACAGCCCAGCACATTAATCTCCCCCTTCGTATGTTTGTGTAAGATCTTTCTTGGCCACTGCTACTTGGTCCTGCTCATGGACTCACTAAAAATCTTCATTCTATGCTGTAACTGGGGAGGTTGGAAAGGCTAAAACTTGAAGGTTCCTTTACCTGAGATTCTGGACTCAAGACAGGGCTCACTAACTAGACATTCTCACACACACTTTGGATGACAGAAGTGTGACAGAAGCCAACTTGTGGCCAGCTCTGGCTGTTTCTGCTTTTAAAGGAAGGTCTCAGACATGAGAGTGGCAGTCTCTTGCTCTCTGGATGTGGACAAACAGCTGCAGCTGCACAGTAGAAGTGGGGAGTGGTTTTGAACTCAGAGCTCCAGCAGCAGCCTCAGAGGTGACAGACAGCTGGCCTGGGAGTTCAGTTCGGTATTTTTTGTGTGTTGTTTCTGGAAGTCAGGGCAGAACGGTTTCCTCCAGATCTTCCAATGATTTTGTGAGCACCTAGTTCTAGGCATTAAAACACTGAGTTCTTAAAATAGTCAGAGCAGCTAACCATGGTGGTATAGACTCATAATCCCATCTGCTTGAGAGACTGAGGCAGGAAGATTATGATTCAAGGCCAGCCTGGGCAACTTTGTGAGACTCTGTTTCAGGATAAAATTTAGAAAGGGCAGAGTATGTAACTCAGTGTTAAAGCACTTGCCAACCATGTGTGGAGCCCTGGGTTCAATCCCCAGCAACACACACACACACGGAGTAAATTCTGTTTCATGCTGTGACCCTTGACTGCTAGACCAGCTTGTCAGCAGACCCCTGTGATGCATACTAACATTCAACTTGGAACATATCTTCCCTCCCCCAGACTTACCCATCTTATGTGTCTGAGTCACTTTCCTCTTCTCAGGAACAAAATACCTGACACCGCCACAACTTAGAGGAGGAGAAGGTTTATTTTGGTTTAAGTTTCAGTCCTTTTGTGGTCAGCAGTGTGGCAGAAGGGCCTGCGTAGAGGAAAGCTCCTTACCTCATGGCTGCCAGGAAGCTGAGCACTCCAGAAGGAAAAGGGGAGGGAGCTATACCCTACCTGCCTCTTCCAGCACAGCCCACCTCTTAACAGTACATTTAACTACGGCACCCCCATCGTCCAATCCTCTTCCAAAATTCCTGCCTCTGAGCCCATGAGGCTCTTGGGTGACATCTAGATCTAAAACATACCACCACATCTCTATAAATACTTCTCCTTAGGTACATATATTTTCCTATCCAGCAATGAATAGTATACAGATTTTTTTTTAAAAAAAAAACTAAGATGTAGAGTTTAAAACTTCAGAAGTAGTTGCTAGCAAACAGTTACAGTTATTATACACTTTTCCTTTTATCATTTTAATGGAGCTTCCTGGAAGGCATTTGGCTTGCGTTTTTCATTTGCCGTGGTCTTTTACCCATGAATCTGAGGATTAGTTCAAGACGGCTTTTTTTTTTTCTTAAAGTAACTGCAAGTGAAGGCATACATGCCCACCGATTATTTTGGTGGATTGGATAATGTTTCAAATGATAACATCCTCCAAGGTGAGCTCCACGTGCTGTCAAAATCGATGGGTCTTCCTCTGCTGGAAAGAACCAGAAGCAAGATCGCTGAGCACAGGCAGACCAGGCACCTTTGCCAGCACTGCGGCTCTGTGGGCACTGAGCAGTTCTTCCTGGGAACTCCCTTAGGTATTTCTGCAGCAGGGTCAAAGGAATTTTTACTATATGGTGCTATATCCAATTAATTCAAAAGACAGACTGTACTTCTTGAGACACTGGAATTTTTGACTGCAGAAATCTCTGGTCAAGATTTCCATTCTAACGCATTAAAATAACATGACTGCATCAGAAGAAAACCCCCAGGCAAAAAAGCGAGGAAGGCAAGGGACTCCCTTTTCTTAGGTAGTAAAATGTGTGAGGTTTTCAATTTTATGTAGTAGTGCTCTTTCAACACTATATATTTTCAAATGGTGTGAATATGTTGGCCGTGGAACCTGTCTGCTCAATGATTTAAACTGCAGCACTAATTTAATTACCTCAACCTGGCAAGTTCGTGGCAGGAAGTGCTCAGAAGCCCTGTATAGCACGAACTGAGGTGCTTATATTGACTGCATTTTCAGTGATGTCTTTGTTCTTTACCCTGAGTTGGAAGATGAAAGGCAGTCACTTTTTCTCCAACACAGTCAAAGCTGATTTTCTGATCACTGTTTAATAAGGTGAGGAAAGATAACTGGCTGACAAGTGTGTCCATTGGTGGCTACCCCTGGGTAAAGCTTGTGTTAATGCCCCACACCCCACATTTCCTGGGAGAAGTAAGTGGCAGTTTATAATTCATGAGCTGCCGATGTGTGGGGACATATTATACCTTACAATTTTATATATTATACATCTTCGTGCCAAATTTCCTCCTTGTGGACACATAGATCTTAACCATCCTTAATGCTGGCTGGATGTAGGGGCAAAAATGCCTGAAAAGAAGATTGCCTTGAATAGTGTGAAACATGAATACAACTTAAGTATCACCCTGCCATTTCTGCCTCTCAGAGATGGGTGGAGGAAAACTGCAGGTGCATCTCTTTACCAGAATATATAGTAACATATTTTTGGAAGATTGTATAATGTAGTGCCCATTATACCATAGGTGTCATAAGATAATTATGAAGCACTAAAGCAAATGAGCATACTAAACTGGTTGAATATGCTAACATTCTAATTTGGTATAGAGGGTGATTACTGTTATTATTATTTATAGAGTGCAGCAAATATACATAATGCTTTATAAACACGTAGGCAGACAAGAGTTCTGCCCAGAGGTTCTTAAGTTCTAATTGCTTGAATTAGACAATGTAACTGAAAAAAAAGCTACTCTGTGCAAAAGTGGGAGGAGATTAACTGCAAAATTGGGTTAAAGAAATACGTGTTTATAAAGGAATAATAGATAAAAGCAAATGTTCTTTTAGACTTTGGTTGAAGTTGTTAAATACAAGGAAAGAAGAATCAAAGTAGTGTAACTAAAGCCACTTTGAAATAACTCCTGAGGCATTTGAAGAAATTCTAACTGGTTCCTATAAAATCAGTGCTCCTTAACTTGACCAGGTCGGTTCAAAACAAAGACTCCAAGGACAACTAAAAGAGAGTTCACAAGGAAAGGGGGACTGGTAGGGATTTAAACTAGTACAACTACTATGGAAATCAGTGTGAAGATCCCTTAAAAAACTAAAAATAGAAATTCCACTTGGCCCAGCTATTTCCCTTCTAGGTATTTTCCCAAAAGAGTTAAGATCATCATGTTATGAGGATACACGCATATCCATGTTTCTAACAGCACAATTTATAATAGCTAGATCTTGGGAACGGTATATATGTCCACCACTGGGATAAGTGGATAGGAAAAATGTGGTATTTATATACAATGGAGTACTAAAGAAAGATAAACTTGAGACATTCTTAGGTAGAAGGATACAACTTGAGAACATAATGTTAAGTGAAATAGGATACACAGCTCAAATATGACATGGTTTCTCTTAAACGAAAAACACAACATATATATTGTGCAGAGAGATTAAATATATGTATTAGGAGAGCGATAAATAGGAAGTTCAGATACTTCCCCAATTTACATAATAGGTTGTTTCAAAAATATTTAAATATATATGTTAATTTGTTTCATACTAGTTTAGCTTAGTTCATTGAAAAGAAAGTTTTAGCACAAGACCCTGAGTTTGATCCCCAGTACCAAAAAAAACCCACAAAAAAACAAAAAGAAAGTTTTGTGTTATTATCTGTTGTTTTTTTTTTTTAAGAATCTTTTTGGTTTAGTCCTGTACTCTGAGTACCTATTGAACAAAACAATACACAGTGTATTAACAATGGTTATTTTCTTATTACTTTGTCATGAAATTTTATTTTTTCATAAAATGAAAATCTTCAAAAAGACTCTATGTATTAAAAGAGTGTTATGGCATGTGTCCAGATGTCCCCTCAAAGCCTTACATGCTCATAAGTGGAACTTTTTGGAGGCAGCTGGATCTAGGGTGTGTGAGCATGGATTAATGATGTGTGCTAACTAAATCGGTTTAGCATAGTTCTGGGTTGAACAATGGGCAGGTCCACAATGGGTGTCGTGTAGCCCGGATGGAATATGAAGGGAAGCCTGCTGCTGCTTTGTTGCTTCCTGCCTGCCCTTCCATGGACTGTTTCTCCTCCGTGATGCCCCTCTGTCATGCTGTTCTGACTTGGAGCCAGCTGACTATGGACTGAAACCTCTATAAAATGTGAGCTAAAATAAACCTTTCCTCCTTTAGCTTGTGGGTGTCAGGCATTGTGTTTTAGCAATGAGAAAAGTAACTAAGGCAAAGAAGAAGAGGAAAGTGGTAGAAAAGAAAAACAAGGAAAGGGAGAAAAGAGCAAGTATACTAAATTGTAGGCACTTAAAGGCAGGAAACAAGTCTGATAAGTACTTGACTTTCTAAATCTGTTCTGGCTGAGACTTCTTGACTTCATACTAGAAATGGGAAAAGTGAAAACTTTGTAATTTCCAGAATTCTTGCCACACAGAAAGAAATCCACATACAGCAGAATGCCTTATAAGAACACTTAGTAGCCCAATCTTTAAGGAAGCTCTTTCCAAACCTTGAGCTAGAAGAAACAATGAATTGCCTCTTTACTATGCTCATTAGGTTTGATGACATGACAGGAATGTTCCCTGCTGTAAATGTGGTCCATTTAGGAATCACAGTAAGGCAGATCCACAGAGTAGTCTAAAGGTCAAACTGAAAATCTGTGGTAAAATATAATTACAACATATGAACACATATATGAGTAAAATTGTCCTTATTAATATAGTAATGGCAGCCAAATTCAACTTTCATTACAAAATTATTGCTAATCTGTGATTATCCGTAAAACATTTGGCCATATAAATGAGTCCTCATTAACATTTTAATATAAATTTAATGAAATTATCCTTGAGGACTACTATCAGTGTATTACACAAGTTTTTGCTTTGGTTATGGCATTTTTTGAAATTTGAATGCATCAATTTAGGACTTTAATTTCTTAAAAAGAAATTGGCCACTTAGATTTTTGTCCTAGGGGTTAACTCTATCAGGATTTGAGGGCACCGCACAAGCAGTTCAAATACAAAGCTATGAATATATCATGAAGCATAAAATATTAAGAGCAAATCCAAGTCCTGAGAGAAGTTGCAAGAAAATTTCAGTGTTTTATACCAATTTTTCTGTGTTCTGAAAATGTGTTTAAATTTTTTTGATCAGATTTCTTCATCATAAGTTCATTTAACTGTCTTTAAAATCCCTCTCTAGAAATAGGCCTACATAATTGATAAATTATTTAAAAGTCATTTTGATCATAACCTATAAGTGATACATGTGTATATTTATCTACTCAGATAAACATGTATGTACACATACACATATATATAAGATCCTATCAAATATATGGTAAATATTTAAATTAAATAAATTTTTACGGTGAAAGCCACGTTGCCATTAATTCCCTTCAAAATATTCTCCCTACTTCGAACACACTGATCCTATCGTTCTTGCCACTGGAGCAGTCTTGAAGGAGTTCTGGAAGTCCTTTTTTGTATCTTTTGTTATGCTGTCTCGGCTGACTTGATTTCCTCAATCAGTTGAAAATGTTTACTTTTCATGGTCATTTTGACTTCGGTGAAGAACCAGAAGTTGCATGGTGCCAGATCTGGTGAATAAGGTGGATGAGGATACACCGTAATATTTTTACAATCCTGCCTTTTGGTTGGATGGGACTCAGCAGCAACATTCACCATATTTTTTATCGTAACTCATTAAGACACTCATGAAAGAAGATTTCTAGAACTGCTTCAGAAAGGGCTAAGAATGATGGGATAAGTGTGTTTGAAATGCATGGGGGTATTCTGTGGAGGATTAGTAGCAATGTATCTTTTACTGTGATAATTTTTAGAAATTTAAACATTCACCATATATTTTGATCACACCTTGTATATATACATATAAAGATATGGCTAGAAATATATACAAGATAAGTGTTATGGGGTTTAGGGCATATGTAGGAAGTTAAATATTATGTGAAATAACTAATTTTTGTTATTCTTAGCTTTTTTTTCCCTTCACTTTTTTGTTACAGAAAATGAGAAGCTGCATGAAAGATAGAAGGAGTTTATCTTGCTTAGGAGAAAGCTTCTAGAAGACGGAATTATGATTCTCCACAGTTTTGCCAACATGTGTTTGCCAAAGCGTTTGGTTTAGAAGCTTTAATGGCTATGGAGTGCACGATGAAAAACCAGAACACTGTTCTCCCCAGTACACTCTTCTCCCCCAGAACAGTATACTCTGCAACAAAGCTGTTCCTTCTAGGTCATTGGGAATCTCTGGCTCTGTGGTAGCCACGGATTGAGGGGTGTGCATGTGGGGCAGGGGGTATAGCTTATTTAACACCTGGTCTCTGTAATATACCTGGCAGTCGAACTCCCTGGCTTTAGGTGGCCTGTGTTTGACAGCACAGTATGCAGAAGTGGCCTGTGCCTGTTGGGCTATATCAGCAGGGCCCAGACCCTGACTCACCTCACACTCATTAGGGCAAAGGCCAGCGTGAAGTTGAGCTAATAGTGTGTTTTTATCAGTGATGCCCAGACTCAACTCTAATCCTGCATTCAATACAATGGAAAATATTCGTAATGCACTTTGGATAGTGCTTCTCAATTCCAAACACTAAACTTTAAAACACGCAAAATCAAAAGACAAGAAAGAATTCGCAGGATAAGAGCACCAAGTGTATCTATGCACAGTTTAACCCCCCATCTAGATCTATAAACCATCTGAGCCACCAAGACTTGACCCTTTGGAGAGTTGGTTTCTCTTCCTTCCTCCTCTTCATCTCTGTTTTCTCTCCTCTTCATCTTTTCCACTTTGTATGTATCTCTACATATCTATACATATAGGTACACATGTCATATATATGTATATGAGGTGTGATCAAAGTATGGTGAATGTTCAAACAAAAAATTTAAAAATTATTACAGTAAAAGATACATTGCTATTAATTCTCCCTTATAATATTCTTCCTTGCTTCAAACACATTTATGTCATATTTCTTGCCACTCTGTGAAGCAGTTCTGGAGCTCCTCTTTCATGAATGTCTTTTCCTGGCTTCCTCCATGTCCAGAATTGGTTAAAAATGTTTTCAGCAGTTTGCATCAAATAAAAACATTGCAGAATGTCCTCATCTACTGTATTCTCTGGATCTGGCACCATGTAACTTCTGGCTCTTCTCCAAAGAGAAAATGACCATGAAAAATAAATGTTTTTAATTGATTCAGGATTTGAGGCATGGCCTAACTAAAATGTATATATTTGTTTCACATTGATGGCATAATTTCCGCTTTTTAAATATTTTATAAATAAGCTTTATTGTATATATTCAAAGTTTACAATATGATGTTATGGGATAGTAAAATGGATACGATAGTGAAGCACATTAACATATCTATCATCCACATAGTTATTTTTTGTAATAAAAGCACCTAAAATCTACTTATTTAACAAAAAGCCCTAATACAATACAATTTTAAACTTTGTGTCTTCATATTATACATTCAGTTTCTAGGCTTCATTATCCTATGTATCTGCTATTTTGTTTTCTTTTACCTGCATCTCCCCATTTCTGCTCCTTTAAAAATATATATATATTCCATATGTAATTTAGATCATACTGTATTTTTCTTCCTGAGTCTGGGTTAACTTAGCAAAATGTTCTCCAGGTCTATCCATATTGTGACAAATGGCTAGATTTCTTTTCTTTTAAAATACTGAATAAGATTCCCTTGTATAAATACAGTGGATAAGTAGATTTCTTTACCCTTTCATCTGTTGATAGACATTTAGATTGTTTCCATATCTCAGCTATTGTGGATAATGCTACAATGAACACTGGAATTCAGATTTCCTGATTTCATCTCTTTTGGGTATATATCCTGAAGATGGATGGATGGACCATGTATCAGTTACCTTTCTAGAGTCAATGGTTTGCAAGACAGCAGATTTAATACAGGAGAAGTGCAAGTTACAACATTCACACACACAAGCCAAGTGCAGGAAGAGTGCAGAACATCTACCTGTGCACTGGAGACCTGAAAGATCCAATCAAGGGCTGGGAGCCCATGACAATATCTCACGTACATCCGAGTCTGTACTAAAAGGCTGAAGAATTCTATACTAGAACCAGGGTATGATGCTCACAACGAAGATGAAGACCAGAGATCCCCCAAAGCAAACAGCAGCCATCCCTGACCCCAAGGCCTCATGCTCCTTCTGCAACAAGAACAGGTGAGTCCCCTTTGGGAAAACTAGCCGCAACAGAGCTTCTCCTGGGACACAGCCAGCCCCTAACATCTGTTTCTGTTCTCCTTTATGTTGTGTTGGCAATAACCTTCAGGTGGATCCTCTACACCCAGAACTGCACCAACTCAGTTCAGCTGGGTGTTCCTGCTCACGTTGACCATCATAATAACTCCACCACAATCTGCCCCTGAAGCAAACAACAGCCATATTGGCCAAATTCTTAGTTGCTTTTCTTGTTGCTGAGACAGGTCATACACTAGTCCTACTGTGAATACGGTTTTCCATAATGGCTGCACCAATCTTGTTCACCAACAGTAAACAAGTGTCTCTTGTTTTCTACATCCCTGGCCACATTTATTTTACTTTGTTTTTGGATAATACCCATCCTAATAGGCATGAGGTGACCTCTCATAGTTTCAATTTGCATTTTTCTGCTAATTACATATATTAACCATCTTCGCACATACCTTCTGACCATTTTTATGTCTCCTTTGTAGAAGCGCTTGTTCAACTTCTTTGCCCATTTTTAATCAGGCCATTTCTTTTTCTGTGGCTGAATTATGAATTTTTTTGTTATGAACCTCTTGTTAGATTTATGGTTTGCAAATATTTTTTCCAAGTCCATATGTTGCCTTTTCATTTTGTTGTTTCCCTTATGCAATGTGTTTTAGTTTGATGTAGTTCTCCTTATTTATTTTTGTTTTCGTAGCCTGTGCTTTTGGTATGATGACCTGAAAAATCATTGCCAAAGCTAATGTGAAGGAGCATCTCTCCTTTTTTGTCTTGGAGTTTTTTGTTTTGTTTTGTTTTGTTTTAATGGCTTCTGGTCTTTCATTTAGATCTTTTAGCTAGTTTTGAATTGATTTTTGAGAATAGTAGTTTGCATGTAGGATCCAGTTTTCCCAGTATCATTTATTGATGCTCACTGTGTCTTTTTGCCTCCCTTGTTGATAATTAGTTGGCCGTATATGTTTGGATTTATTTCGGGGATCTTGCTTTTGTTCCTTGGTCTATATTTCTTTTTTTAATTTTAGTTTATTAGTACATGTGTGTAGTACATAATATTTACATTCCTTGTGGGAAGTTGGTATGTGTACATCACACATCTTAATTCATTTATTCTTCCCCTTTCCCTCTCCTTCCTCCCCCTCCAGCCATTCCTTGACCCCCTTCTTTTTCTTTTTTTGCACACATTCGCAGTACATAATGTTTACATTGTGTGGAATTGTGCCACTACCATACTTAAAACAGATCTTACACATAGTTATTTAATACTGTTTAAAAACAATCAATATAGTCCACATGTGTTTAGTAAATGCCTGTCGTTCACCAGGCACAGTAATGGAATCCCAAAGGAAAGTAAAATTCCTGAGCTGGAGGAGCTTGCAAGTTTAGAATCAAGACAGACACGTAAACAACCAATCACATTACAATGCAAAAACAGTTATCCTGGAGGTGTGAACAGAATGCAAGTGGAAATAAGGGAAGGAGCGCTTAGGCCTGCCACATCAAATAGCCATTACTCAGCGCAGATCTGTCAGCCGGGCTGTCACACTTGCTAACAGAGCGTAGCTAACTTGATGCCCTCAACCCTCCAAGCAACACTGTGACCCACCGTAGAGGGTTCCTAGCTGCCGCTCCACAATTTTATTTTCAAGCCCTTCCTTTAATTTGTCAATGGCTTGCTTATTCCCACACTATTAATCTGCATTAGCATTTTCAGGGAAGAGTGAGGCACGAACTGCTTTTGAAACATGCACAACTAGGATCCTGTTATGTAATTCCTTCGCGGTGTCAGGGTGCTTTCAAATTTATACATTAAAAATAGGACGGTTGCAGAAGGACCCGGAGGCGGCTGACCCAGTGTCCTTCTCTGATGGTCTCTTTTCTAATTAGGAACATGCTGTATCTTTGCTTATTTTAATTATACTATTTGTAAAATCCAGCCCATGGTTAAAGATATCTGTAGTTTTACCTATTCAGCTAGAATTCTGATTTTCAGTGGAATTTAAGATTTTTAACCCTAAGGCAGTAGACTTGCTTCTATTTTACTAAGCTTCCGTAGGAGAATTAAAATTGTAATGAAACTTCCCGCTACTTTGTCCAGAACCGAGCCTACTTCAGTAACTTCAGAAAGTTAGGCTTGAAAAAAAAAGGGACGGGGAATACCCCCACCCCCACTACTCTCCTACTCTCCACACTTCCTATTGAAAACTATTTTAATGGATAAGAGCATCTCGGGCTGTTAAATAGGTCTAGATTCAAGAAGGAAGACGCTTGCAGTTAAAAAACGATTGCTACTCAACGGGGGCAAAATTGCTGCCTGCGCTTGCGGTCACTGCAGCGCGCGCCAACGCCTCGCTGCGGGCAGCCGATCTGGCCGGGGCTGGAGCGCATTGCACATTTTGCTCCTGCCGGGAGGCGGCGAGCGACCGGCCAGCTCCCCGTGGGGCTCACAGCAGGCGAGGGGTGCGCGGCCGGCGCACGGGTAGAGCACTCTGCCCTAAGGATTGTCGCCAAGGGAAAAAAGCTTCAGGAACGACCTTTAGCCTTCCCGGGACCACCTAAAGAGCCTTCACTTGGCGCCTCTGCACAAAGTCTTCTATTCCCGGCCCCAGGCAATTTCAGCAAACGGGAAAGTTTGGTGGCTAGGTTTTGGAGCGCAAGGGGGTGGCAGCGACTCCAAACTGCGGCCTCGACCTGATGACCCCAAGGGACTCTCGGAGTGCTCACTCTCACGGCCTCGAACCCGACACCCGGACGCGGGGCCTCACGCGCCTCTAGCCCGGCTCTGCCCTTGACCCCTGCGGGTGGCCGTGGCGGAAACTCTCGCAGGTTCCCGCAGCGAGGGGACTCGGGGCGAAGGCCGGCCGTTCGGATCAATTCGAAGCAACTTGTGAGTAGCCCGGGGGCAGAGGCGCGCCGGACGCTCCAGAGCCGGCCCCCTCTCGGGAACTTGCGGCCGGCGCGGAGGCCGAGCGCAGCCCGGAGCTCCTACCTCCCTCTACAGCAGCGCGAACAGCAACTCTCGCACCTTCTGCTCGTCTCTTCTAAACCTCCGGTGCAGCTTTCTAGGGCGTCCCGTGCATCCTCCAACTTTGGGGGAAAGTGCCCAACTCCCCGGCTCCCCACTGCCCTCGCTGGGTTAAATCCACGTCCCCGGCGCGCCCGAACTCCGCGTTCCGGGCTCCCCGCCCCAGCCTGGCAGCGAGCGCCCCCGGCCGTTCGCGGCAGCCCCTCGGCGCCGTTTTGCGGAGACCTCGGCTTCCGGCACCTCGCTGGATCCAGCTGCGGTTCCGTGCGGGCCCAGCCCTGCGGGACACACGCGCGCGTGCACACACGCACTCACACTCCCGCGTCCTCGCTCCCCGCACCCCGCCCTCGGCTCGGCTCCTGCGCGGGGCGGGGGGAGGCGAGTGACGTCAGGACTGCAGTCCCGAGGAGAGCGGCTGGAGAGGGCTGCGCGCTCCGCGCCGAGGAAGCCGGAGGCGCACTCGGGCAGCCCGGCTCCCGCGCTCCGCCCTCTCCTCTGCACCCGCCGTCACGCCGCCCGCCCGCGGGGGCGCCTCGCCGGCCTCCAGGTGAATTGAAAGTCGTTTCCGGGGGAGGACGGAGAGGGTGCTGCAGTCCTGGCACGTACTAAAACTGCAAGTCGGACCGAAACAGCCGGCGGAGGAGCAGGGCGCGCGGCGCTGAGCGCAGCATCCCGGGCTGCTGCTGGAGGCGGCCCCGCTCGGCTCTGGCCGGGACGCGGACCCCGGGCGCGCTCGCCAGCCGGAGACCCCTTCCCCTCTGGCGCATTTCGCGGCTGCGCGGGTGTGGGGAATGCGAGCGCGGGGGCTCCGGTCGCCGCGGAGCAGCTGCCGGCGAGAGAGCAAACAGAGGCGAGGGGGCGGCAGCCTCGGCCCAAAGTAAGTGCAGCAGAAGTTTGCGTCGGTTCCCCTGCCGCTCCCCGTGCGCGAGTGGGAGGCACATGTCCCCTCCGCCTCGAAGGAAGCCGAGGGGAGACTTACCGGGGATCCTTGAGCGGGGCACAAGTGAGCCTTTGGCGGGGGGCGATCACCAGGAGCGGGGAGGCAAGGAAGGGACGGGCTGGGGCGATGAGGGTGCCAAGCCCGGGACCCCCAGCTCGGGTCAGGGCCTGGAGAGGAGCGCACTCCGGGGGATCTCGGAGGGAGACGCATTTGGGGACCGTGGAGGTGGAAGCGGTCACACCTATTCTGTTGACCTTGGCGTGCCCCCCTAGAGTGGCGAGCTAGGGGCTCCTGGGGATGTCGCCTTGCTTCCTGCTCGGGCTGCGCAGCGGGCATCGCGCTTCCTGGCTGCTGGAAGACCGGGCCAGAGGAGAGAAGCTGGGCCCCAGGCGGCGAGGCCGGAGGGCGGGGGCGCCAAAGCGGAGCTGGACCCGGGGGCTCGGATTGGGAGTTCGGGGCCCTATGAGGCCGTCCAGGATGGACGGATGCGACCGAGGTCAAGGGAGGAGGCTAGTGCGATAATTGGGCTCGCTACAGCTGATATTGGGCGCCTTCCGAACCCTGCATCGCTGATTCTTGTCATTAGGCGGCTCCTTTGAGGGCGACCTCGCGCCGGGCGCGGAGTGACCGAAGGTGGCCTCCGGCCTCAGGGCTGCCCTCCCTGTCTGCCTCCCGCCTGGTGCCGCTACCGGTCCCTCGAAGCCCTCCCGGACTGTTCCCAGCGGCTGTCCCCACCAGCCGAGACCTAGGCTGCTCCCAAGGGACGCTGGCCATTCTGCTCACTTCCTGGGGCACGTTCAAGCTCTTTTAGCTCTCTCTTGTCTAACCGGATTCCACCAGGGAGGCTTTATTCCTTAACCGGCCAAACTTCTAAATGGTTAATTTAAAAAGAAAGAAACAAACATACAAAAAAGTTCAAGGGAGCTGCGCTCCTCTTGGGCTCCGAGGCCTGCAGAGGGCGGGCGAGGACGACGAGGAGGGTCAGTGGGCTGGCGCACCCTCGCTCACCTGGGGAGGGTTCCCAGGGGAGTCTGTGTAAACATGGTGAAGAAATGATTCTAGCGAGGCAACGAAGGCGCCTTCCCTGACAGTAAGATAGTCTGTGCTTCGAAAAGTTAAATCCCATTTAGCTTTTGATCCCAAGGACTACACTTGGGGAAAAAGGGAGGTAGTTAATTAAAAACGATGCCAGTGAGTTTTTTAAAAAGTCATTCAGAATGGATAAAAGTCACCCAATTCCATCCATCCATCTGCCTATCCAAAACATTTATGGGGCTGAACTCTATTTGTGAGGCATTGTGTTAGACGCCGGAGCAGCAGAAATGACTGATGTGTGGTCCCAGCACACTGGGAGGTGATGGGAGGTGAGAGAAGTGGTCAGAAAGAAGTAGGAGAAAATACACGTTCCACTTTTCCACGTAAGGGACAGGTGCTATCTGGCCACTCCCAGCTCGTTGTGTTGGTCCAGTGCCTGCTAGACTGCGTACTCCTTGAAGATGGGGACTCTATCGTTCATCTTTGGTGCCCAAAGACCATGCTGTGCTGGGCACATAGTGGGCCATCAATAAGTACTTTTAAATAAGTAAATGCATGAATGAATTACTCAGGGTCAAAAGTATCGAAGAGGAAGGTGACAAACTGGGAGGGGCATGAAAAGAAGAAAGAGAATAAGCTGGAAAATAAACACAGCTAGAGAGGGCAGGAAGGAAAAGAGAGGGTTTCCAAGCATCTGAAATTGTACATTCGTTAACAAGTAAGCTGCGTTTTCCATTTTCATGCAATGGAACTTATCAACACCCAATTGAGTTCTGTATGTATGGAATGCATGCATCTCTGTGGATATTTAAATTATAAATAACATTTTTAGAGCAAGTCTCTATTAACTTGCCGTGTGGAAGTTACAAAGCTACACTCATCTGGACATGTGGGTAACATGATGATTTGGATGTGTCTTGGGCAGTGGAACAGATTGGTGATAAAAATACTTCAGAATCGCCAAAAAATTCCTTCACATAGCTAATAATATTTGGCTATTTAGTGCACACATTTCTCCTCTTGTGTTTTAATTTAATTTAGATTTAATTTAGATCTGATTAAAGATTTAAATTTAGACTTTGCCCAGGAAGATTAAACAAATATATGCAAGACTTTCCTTGGTTTAATTAATTGAGCCCATCACTATTGCTGTTATGTAGACGGTGGTAAATTCAATAGTGAATGATGGATTAATTTTGTTTTACTTTTACCAAAAAAATTTTTCTTAATTTTGTTGTACCAAAAATGTTAAGTTTTATGTTTCTCTTAAGTATATAACAAAACTACTTACTTTGAACTGCTTTTTCAGTATTTATCAATGATAATAATAACTCAGTAATTTGAAGAGTTTATAGGCAGTAATATTGGTTTTAATGATTGGAACTTTTTTAGTGCTATGTGATTTGGGGCCATTTGTACCATTTTTGTAAGCCATGTTTTCTCTTTCAAGAAAATGGGATGATTTTACTTATATGATTTAATTAGATACTGAAAATCAGACTATATGGATGTGAAGTGCTACTTGTTTTTGGACTTTGTATTCTGTAGTTAATGTCATAATTAAGTAAACCAACACTAACAAGAATTTATAAGTAATAAATAAAAAAAAATTTAAAAATCCTATATTTCCCATTCAGTTTTTGCAGACATTTAAAGATATTATCAGAGTTCTAGGAAGAGTATTGTGATTGTGGACAATTCATGGTGACTTAAAATTACTATTTTTTTTTAAGTTAGAAGTAAATGTAAAAAAATACTAACAATGATATTTAAACTTTGGAATTCTTTAACCAAACTCTGAGCTGTTCCTTCTGTTGTACATGTTTGATTTGGATTATTTCCAGAACTATACTGTTAGACCAAATGGTCATTTGAATGGGTCTTACATTCGAATGAGATTTGGCAAGGATTATGCTTTAGAAGTATATTTTGGGGTGCTAATGTTTTAGGAGTGTGGGATCATAGATTACCAAGTTTAGAACTTACCTAGCTAAGTATTTGCAGATGAATGAATTGGGGTCTGGATTGGCCGGGGGTCTGGGTTGCCCAGGATGACATTCGGTTGCCCCTGAAATTACCTAAACCCAGGATCAGTGTAATGTATTTTTTTTTTTTTTTTTTTGGTGGTGGGGCTTGGTAGTAAACCCATGGAATGCATCTTTTCTGTTACTCTTTCCAGCTCACACCCTCCTCCTGCACCCATGTCTTGGAGGGGAGGTCCCATCTACCAGTCCCCACTCTTGCTGGCTCTGCACACCCTCCCCAGTCCCCCAGAGAACAGAGCAGCACAGGACTTCTTTGGTGTCTCGGGGCTCCCAGCTTGAGTACAGGCCTGGTCTTAACTCGTTGAAGTGAAGCTCCAGTTGGGGCTTCTCCAAATCTTCTTTCCTATCTTTGGATCCCATGAAGCACCCAAGAATCACGATTTCTGAACCAAAAGGGCCTTTCAAGATCATCTAGTCCAAACTCTTCATCTTACAAAAGAGCAAAGTTGAGCCTAGAAAAGGATCTGTGACTGGCACATCTCAGCCATGATACAGGGCTTCATGGATCACATTCTTCTTTCGCTTGCTTTGTGTTTTCTGTCTCAACTGAATGGCAAATGGCAAGTGGCAGTTACTCCATAATGCAGGCTTGAGGGTTTGGAAGGAAGGCAACCATGTTCATGTTCTAGCCCTGACTGTCCCCAGCTACGCAGTCATGGGCACGTTACTGAAGTTGTCCAACACCTCTGCTTCTTTTTTTTTTTTTTTTTTTTTTTTTTTTGGTACTGGGGATCGAACTCAGGGCCTTGTGCTTGGTAGGCAAGCACTTTAACCACTGAGCTAAATCCCCAGTTCCACCTCTGCTTCTTTATTAGTACATATTTTCTCTATTTTGTCTTACAGGTTATTCCCTAGATGTAATATAGATCTATTTGCATAAGTGTTTGCTTGTTGCTTTCCCTCTAGATCATGAGTCTTATAAGGGAAGCTGGCAAGTACTGTGTCCCTTGTTCACCACATTTCCAGGCCCTAGCACACTGTCTGACACTCAGTGGACACTTAATAAACTTTTGCTGAGTAAAGGAATGAATGACTGAGCGAGTGAGTGAGTGAAGGAGACATGACTTAGGCAGAGTTAGATCTTATTCATGAAAGCCAAACCCTTTGGGAGATTCTAAATCGGAAACATGATAGTTCCTGTGGCCAGCATCTCTGGATAGATGAAATGCTGATATACCTGTCCCTCAAACCCTTTTCTCTTTTGGTCTTTTTCAGTAAGTGATGCTCTTTTTTTTTTTCCCCCTCCCTGGTTGTTTAGACCAAAAACCTTGCTATCCTCCTGGATTCCTCTTTTCTCCCAACTAGCCTTCAATCTATTAACAAGTCCTGCAGCTAGGTCTTCATGAGACACTGCAGAGCCGATCGGTTCTCACTGCTTCCTTCGCTACCCAGTTTAGTCCATGCCTCCATCATTTCTCAGGATTATTGCGGCAGCTCCCTCACTTCCCTCTCTGCTTCCATACTTGTCCATTCCACAGCTTGGGTTTCACACGCAGCTACAGCAATACTACCAACAAATAAATCAGACCACATGACGCCCCTGCTGACATTTTGGAGTGTCTTCCCTTCTGTCTTGCAATAAAAGGAAAAGTCCTAACTGGATGCATGCCTGTAACCCAAGGTACGTGGGAGGCTGAGGCAAGAAGATTGCAAATTTGGGGCCAGCCTGGGCAACTTGGCAAGACCTAGTCTCAAGAAATAAAAAAGGGCTGGGGATGTAGTTTAGTAGTAGAGTGCGTGCTTAACATATGTAAATCCCTGGATTTGATCCCCAATACCCCTAAAAGAAAAGAAAAAAAAGAGTCTTTAGATATACTATCTAGCCCCATTTTGCCCTCTGATTTCATCTCCTGCTTTCTATTCCTAGTCATTTCCAATCTTTTCTCAGATTTCATCTTCCCAAAGAGGTCTTCCTTGGCTACCCCATTTAAAATTACACCCTTCAACTTTTTACCACTCCCCCTCCTTTGTCTGCATGAATGTTCTTTCCAGATATTGTGAATATAAACATCCTGTATTTTGCTTATGTTTTTTGTTTTCCTCTTCCACCCAAAGGTAAGTATGAAGGTAGAGATTTTACCTGTTTGTTCACTTCTGTATCCCTAGAGCCTAGCATGTGTGGCACATAGTAGGTGCTCAGTAAATAGTTACTAAATACATGAGAATACAGTAGTACTTACAGGCTTTGGCTAGGATTAAATGGAACAGTGTGTGCTGAGTGCTTAGCACAGTGCTCCACACATACTTAATTAGTAGAGGGATCATTATTATGCTGTCATCTCTGGTTGCCTGGTTTGTTAGTCTCCCCTTTGACCAGAATTGTGTTCAGAAACGGAAGTCTTCCAGGATGATTAGATGCTATTTTTGGAAATGACATTGAAGGAGTCCCATCTGCTGCTGGAGATCATTAGGAAGTAGATGCGGTTATCTCTTCTATGGCTAAGCTATGGCTTCATCCTTCCGTCTTGGCGCTTCTGGAAGGTTGCAGTTGTACATTTTGTCCTCAAGGTGAAAGTACCACACTCTATCGTGAAATTCACGCGCATCCTCATGGAACAGGACAGATCCTATCTCATCTCGTAAATGGTGGTGGGAGTGGGAAGTGAGGCTAAAGATCACGGCAGAACTAGATCATAGAGGTGTTTCTGGAACATCAGATCTCAATGGAGTTGCCTTGGAAAATCAGAAAGTCAGGACTGTGAAGGGAGAGAGAGACAGAGAGTGAGGGGGGAGGAGAGAAGAGGAGAGAAGAGGAGGGGAGAGGAGGGGAAAGGAGGGGAGAGGAGGGGAGACTTGGACCAGCTACTTGGCCACTTGGGTTTGATTTTCAAAATTTTTATTTTCTTGGTTGTAGCAAGATACTATAAGCATATATTCTACTTTTGTGTTAAAGTTTGTACCCCACTGCATTTCTAAAAAATTATAAAATATGCAGCTTATAATTCTGACTGGTTCAAAGCAGTCACATTTTAGAAGAAGACTCAACAGATAATGCTTTCAACCCTGTGGATTTATAATGGTTTTGCCGGGCCAGGGAAAAAATGTTCTTTGTGCCCGTTTTTCACTCTAGAAATAGAAAGAGAGCCTTGGGTTTAGTACTTGTAGGTTACCAGTTCTGTTCTTAGCGTGCCCTGTGACCTCGTCCGATTTACATTAGTTTAGAGTCACTTTTTTGGAGCCAGAAGAAGTTACCACGGCAGCAAAAATGGGGCCAAAAACCTTGCACTACATCCGTGAGAAATCCATTTTCTTGTAACTGTAAAATAGATGCAGCCGGGACAACTCTTTAGGGGAGAGAAAGTTGAGAGTGGGTGGAATATGTACCCTAGAATAGAAACACAAACTATCATAACAATGAAATGAAGCAAGGGGGTGACTTTCAGCTTTGTAAACAACTGGTATGTGCAATTTTTTCTGCTTGGTTCACAAACACATTTAGTTCCAAACATTCTTCATAAGTAGGTTGTTTGGAAATTTTTTGCTTGTAGAAACAACATTATATGTGGAACTTAGTTTTCCAGCTACCTTGGGAAAATCCTATTTAATTCATCGCTCAGCCTTAAAAAATGATACTATAGTTTTCTACCTCTTACGGAAAAATGAGTCTTAATGTCTAATTCATAAAGTCCCAATTTCCATCATGTAGTGACATGAAGATTTAGGTTGTCATTTTTGTGTTTTTTTTTTAAGTTTTTTATTATTTTTACCAAGAACATGTATTGGTACATTGTATACATAATGTTCATAATCAACATGGTTATTTTGTACCTGTACATGATACATCTTGGTTTTC
>PVJO010021584.1:0-29719 GCA_004026905.1 Hystrix cristata | reverse complement strand
ACATGCATCATCGCATTATCTCAGTCTTTGCATCAACCTGTGAGATGGCCACTATTAGCTCCCCACTCCACAGATAAAGAAACTGAGGCTTGGAGAGATTAAATAGTTGACTCATCCAGCTGCTTGGGACTAGAGCCAAGATGTGCATTTTTATTTTAGAAAGAGTTTAGAAAGAGCCCTCGTGATCCTGTCACCTTCCAAAGGCCCTGCCTCTGAACACTGCTATCTTGGGGAGAAAGCCTTTAACGTATGAACTTCAGGGGGAACATTTTAGATCTGAACTATGACAGTGATTATTCAGTTGTGGGAGTGAGGTACGGGAGACTTAGCAAGGACTCCCAGGTAGTTCCTTGAACAGTTGGGTGAATGATGTTGCCATTCATTAAGATACTATGGAAAGGCAGGTTTGTAGCATGGAAGATAATGGACTCATTTTAGGACATGTTGAATCTGAAAGAAAACCATCCAAATGGGTAGTAATAATTGGAGAGTCATTGGATAGTGCAGCCGACCTTGAGGAGGGCTCCAAATCCTTTCTCCACCAGACTTTCAGCCCCACATGCAGCTACACCCATGCCTGCCCCCAGGACCATCCCTTCTCCTTCACCAGACCAGTCTCTCCTCTGGGCAAAACTGGACTGCAACACAAAACAGGTGTTGGGGTGATATGGTTCCACAGGGCACAAATGACAATGGGCAGTAACAATAGGGAGGGTGCTACCTACATAGTGGATGGAAACCAGAGAGACAGCTAAAAAATCCTACAATGCACAAGACAGCATGCATCATCCAGTCCAAAATCGAAATGGTACCAAAGTTGAGGAACCTGGGCCTGGATCCGGAAGTTAAAGCCACAGAGAGAGGGAGGAAAGGGTCCAGGACACAGCCCTGCTGAACACAGGCTGTAGAGGAGGGCAGCTGATCCCAGAGCCCAACAAGAAGTCTGAGTAGGTAACCTGGGGAACAGTATTGAAAAGAAGGTTGAGCAAGGAAGGAGTCCTGACTCTGGAAAGTGTTGAGAGATGTCTAGTCAAGCACAATTAAGAGATGATTGGGTCACTGGATTTAGGGTGACACGGGCTGCCAGAGCCTGACCCTGAGCCATTTCATTCACCTCATGGGGGTAGATGACCAAGTGGGCAGAGTGAGGAGTGTGTTCTTGAGATGAAGGACAGGGACACAGACACCAAGACATGGCTTCTAGAAGCTGGATTGCTGACAAATGCACAGAAACGGGAGTCACTTGAAGATAGATATGGGCTGAAGAAAATGTTAAAATAGAGAGAACTGCTGGGTGTGGTGGTGCACACTTGTGATCCGAGCTACTCAAGGGGCTGAAGCAAGAAGATCACAAGTTCAAGGCTAGGTATGCAACTTACCTAGACACTGTCTCAAAATTTAAAATAAAAAAATGTTTAAAAGGTCCGGATAAAGGTCTGGAGATGTAGTTCAGTGATAGAGCATCCCCGGGTTAGATCCCCAGATACACACACACACACACACACACACACACACACACAACAGGAGAACTGAACTGAGGTCTGTGAATGCTGAGGGGAAGTTTAGGGAGAAGATCTGCCCACAGAGAGAGGCACCTGAGGAAAGGCAGACCTCTGCCCAGGACCTTGCCAGCAACGCCTCCTTAGGTACCTGTCTTGTGCTGGAGTCCAGTTTCACCCAGAGGAGAGACTGGTGTGGTGGAGGAGAAGGGAGGGTCCTAGTGACAGGGGTGGTACAGCTGCAGGTGGGGCTGAAAGTCTGGTGGCGAAAGGATTTGGAGCCCTCCTAAGGTAGGCAGCAGTGACTTCTGGGAATGGAGAAAGGTAACTGGCAAGAGGCTAGAAAAGGCCACGGAGTTACTCTGTTTACAGAAACTCAGCAGGACTCCCACACAGGGAATAGTTTTTTTTTTTTTTTCCCTTGTTATTTCTATTTCCTAAGATTTTTTTTCTCTCTTTAATAATTCTCATCAGAGTTTCATCCAAGACTCGTGTTAAAACATTTTTCTCCCCAAATGACTGTGTTCCATCCACTGAAAATCACTTTGAGTTCAATCTATTGAAAGATGAGGAAACTATTATTGTGGAAGATGGGCACCGGGCTCAGAAATCAAAGAAGGGTGATAAAAATATGAACGGCAATGCATGATTTTTTAATAAAGTAAAACAGGAAAACTACATAAAGATTCACTTGTTTTTTGGAGGTTTTGAAGTCTGCAAACATGACAGAATTATATTATTAACAGAAAGTCTGTAAAAACTAAAGAGACTTTGGAAAGAGGTATCACCTTTTATTTTACTCCTTTACATTGGAAGAGATGGCCCAATGATCTTAACTCATTTATGCTGAAGGTTGCAGTTTTTTTGAGTTTTTGCATGAAATTCATATTCGTTACCTAGAAAAATTCAAAGAACAAGAATTTGAGGAAACAAATTTTTATTATATCCCATTGCTATGTGCTGTTCCAAAAACTGAACACTAGACATAAAAGGATTAAAATTCAGTCTCTAGTTTGATGCTTTCAACAGTGTTTCTTTTTCTGAGGAATATTTTAAAATTCATTTTTAACTGATAGAAAAACACAAATTATACACATTATTCAGGTACCATATGACCCTATGATGCGTCAATGCATATTTTCTTTGTGCAATCAAGTTAAAATTTGTCTATTTCCTCTAACGCTGATCACTTCTTTATAGTAAAAAGTACCCTAAAATCCTTTCCTCCAGTTTTTCGAGATACATATTGCTATTTCTAGTCACCCTCCTATGCAACAGCACACCAGAATTTCTTACTTCTGTATAACTGCAATTTAGTACTCATCGGCCAACCTCTCCCCATCTCTCCCTGCCTCTGGTAACCACCATTCTACTTTCAACTTCTACAAAATCATATTTTTTATTTCACATGAGTGATAGAGATCATGTTGTACTTGTCTTTTTATGCCTGACTTGTTTCATTTGAATGACCTCTAGTTCCAACCATACTGTCGCAAATGATAGGGTTTTGTTTTTAATGGCTGAATGGTATTCCATTATATGTACCACATTTTCTTTATCTATTCAAGAGGTTGTTTCCATTTCTGGACTCTTAAGAATAGTGTTTCAACATACATGGGACTGCATGTGTCCCTTTCCGTGGTGATTTTCCTCAGGATAAATACCCAGGAGTGGGATTGTTGGATCATATGGGAATTCTATTTTTAATTTTTTTGATGGATCTCTATATCGTTTTTAATAATGACTGTGAATAACTTACGTTTCCACCACGGTGTGCAAGGGTTCCTTTCTCTCCACATCCTTGCCAACACTAATTATCTTTCACCTTTCCAATAATTATCATTTTTAATGGACTGAGGTGATACTGTATTATAGTTTTGATTCACATTTTTCTGATGATAAGTGATACTGAGAATTTTTTTACATAGCTGTTGGCTACCTGTATGTGCTTACTTAAGAAATATTGGATCTATTTAGACCTATTGACTAGTTCTAAAACAGTTTTGTGGGGGAGTTGGTTTTTTTTTTTGTTTTTTCATTTTTTGCTATTCAGTTTTGGGAGTTCCTGATATGAGCCCCTTGTCAGATGAGCCCCTGATATGAGCCCATTGTCAGATGTATAGTTTGTAAACGTTTCCTGCCATTCTGTATCTTGACTCTTCCCTCTGTTGACAGTTTCCTTTGTTGTATCGAAGCTTTCTATTTTAGTGTAATCCCATTTGTCCATGTTTGCTTTTGTTTCCCTGTGCATTTGGGATTTTGTCCAAAAAATCATTTTGCATTCCAATGTCCTAAAGTATATCCCTTTATGATTTGTTCTAGTAGCTTCATTGTTTCATGTCTTACATTTAACTGAGTTAATTTTTGTAACTGGTGAGAAACAGGGGTTTAGTTTCATTCTTCTGTATGTGGATATGCAATTTTCCCAGAATTATTTATTGAAAAGACTGTGTACTTTTCCAATGTGTGCTTTTAACATCTTTGTAAAAAAAAATGTGTTGCCTATAGATGTGCGGCTTTACCTCTTATAGTTTTGATTCACATCTAGTTTTGATTATCTCTAGTCTCTCTATTGTGTTTCACTGGTCTATGTATCTATTTACAAGTTATGCCAAAACCATCTTGTGTTGAGGACCTCAGCTTTTTAACAAGTTTGCAGTTAATCATGGATAAAATACATTTTCCTTTCAAGTCATTCTGTTACTCCAGTAAGACAAGTGTCTTCTACATTCTAAGTCCTGGGGAACCAAAACCCACCTCCAGGAGCAACCATTTTCCAACCAGGCTCTGGCTGTCAGCTGCCAGCCGGAAGGAAGGAAGGAAGGAAGGAAGGAAGGAAGGAAGGAAGGAAGGAAGGGAGGGAAGGAGGGAAGGAAGGAAGGAAGGAAGGAAGGAAGGGAGGGAGGGAGGGAGGGAGGGAGGGAAGGAGGGAAGGAAGGAAAGGCCAGCTGAACTGCTGTGCATTCATTCAGCCCCCCCCCCCCCCGCTGTAGCACCAGTCTTCCCACTCTGAGACTACTGGGGTCAGGGCAGAGCTGTGCAGCTTCCGTGACAGTCCGTCCTCATGAGGCACAATCTCTTGAAGACTGTCTCCTAGAACATTTCAGATCCCAGCAGTTGAGGAAACATCTGAGATCTGCGACCAACTCAGGAAGAGCTATTGTGATGGGAGAAAGGAGGGTGCTTTTATGGGATGACACCCAGCTGGCACTTTAATGAGCATCTCTGAGTCACGTGTGCAACCGCATTTGCTGATGGTAAGACACTTCCTTAAAAGGCAGTTGCTAAAATGCTTCGCCTATCTACAGAGAACAGAGTGTGTTTGTAGTTGTGATGACACCTTGGAAACTGGTGAACTGACAGGCAGGTGGCACTGACTGGTGTTTTGACAAAAGCAATAGGGTGATCTCACCTAAGAAACCAGGGGAACCACTCACCTGGAATGCTCCCAATTCCCTCTGCACTTGTCCTTGAAATGATGGGAAAGGGGTCCTGAAAAGTACCTGAGATTCCCACACTAGTCCTGCTCTGACAACCATTAGAAATCTCTGGGAAAAGGGGGACACAGGAAAGGTCTTACGGTGTGGCAGAAGAGCCCACCTCAAGGAACCAATTCCAGGCATTTCTCTCCTGCCTTTGGTTGGGAGCTGTCTTGAGGATCCTACGTGGAGAAGCCAACACACAGTAGAGAGCTTCTCACTTCCTTCTGCCTTTTGTTCAATTGTCTCATAAATTGGCTGTTTTGCATAATATTGTTATTACAGTCTGGGAGGCCAAAGGTTTCACCACCAGTGAATGCCTGACTCAAACTGGCCCATTTAATTCTCAAGCCCAGGCCCTTTCCTCAATCCAACCACTGCTCTCGATCCACCAGCCACAGCTCCTCTGCCAAAAGTCAGGGAGACTGCACATTTGGTTTTGTTAGGAATTGAAATTAATTCGCTCTGAGGATCCACAGACCCACAAAATAACAAGGAGTGCCCAGGTCCAACAAGCCTATACCTAACACGGAGGGTAATGAATTTTGCAGAGGTGGAGCCCATCTCTTCATCTCTGATCGCTGGGCCAGAATAGTCATGTGGTTGCTAAAGTGACCCAAAGTCAGAGTCCTTCCTGGAGGCCAGAGCTCTTCCCACATACGTGGCCAGGCCAGCTTTCAGCCTCCTGGTCGCTGCACTGTGGATCTTTCCTGCTCCCCCAGCCAGGGGAGCCAGGATATCAAGGGCAGGTGCTTAGCAGGGAAACTGCAGATACCAGAGAAGCCCAGAGCCTGGAGCCGTAGTCAGCCTGGAGAACCACAACTACAACAACCCTGGGCTGAAGAAGGGAGAGATGGCCAGGGTCTGGAGCACCACAGAGAACTCCTTGCTTTCACCTTATGCTGATACACACGGAGGGCTTCCCGCCTCCTGCACTCATGGCCAGCGCGCAGACAAACTTGCAAAATCCTCAACTACCCGGGCTTGGGAAAAGTGAAAGTTTCTCCGAACTGTTGAGGCACCTGGATTTTCTGAGTCTCTTTTGGCCCACACTAGGGTCTAGGTGGACACCGCACTCATTCCAGCTCTCCCTCCGGCTTTGAGCATTTGCAGTGCAGGGGCTCCGGGAGACTCCAGCGCCACTGTCTGCGCCCTGTTTTTCATTCTCCCCAAGCCGCCTCCCCTCATGGCCCTGGCCCCACAACACCCTTGGGATTCATTGCCATCTTTTGCACTGTGGGGCTGCGCTCCATCCCATCCCGGGAGACCAGCTGGGTGGCAAAGGGGCCTCTGTGAGGCAGATTTTGTGCGAGCCGGGGCTCCCTGGGGAAAGCGGGGGAGGGGGGTGCTCACTGGGTGGGATTCCCAAGCTAAACCATGGGAGCCTTTGGATGACATGGTACCCGGGACTGCTGGAGTGGCGGGGCCTAAGAGGCAGGAGGAAGATGGGATCTGTGAGATTCCTGGGACCCAGGACCACTGCAGCTAAGGCAGAGAGTGACACTGGATGCTGGACCCAAAACTAGGGCTGTACTGTGAGGGGAAATGATAGAAGCAGGCGGCGCGTCGGGGGCGGGAGCGCGTCAGGACTAAGACCGGGTGGAAAGCTGACTCTGGGGCGGGGACACTGACTTTGCCCCCTCAAAGGCTGGCGGGGGAGGAGGCTCTCTATTGAAACCCAAAGCTTAGTTCCCACGGCATTTAAAGAGCTAACGTGGGACAGGGCTGGTCGCACCTTCGCTGCTGGTGGCCTGGCGCATGGCGCACCCATGAGTTTCCCTACAGACCAACTGGCGCAGGACCGGGAGCCGCCGGACATGGCCACGTATTGTGACGGCCCAGGAGCCTGCTCGGGCCCACACAGTCAGGCACGGTCCGTCGCGCACCCACCAGGGTACGCGCGGGGCGATCTGGGCGCTGCAGGCGGAGGCCCGCGCCTGTGGATGAACGCGCCCACCTTCAGCCCTGCGCCCTACGCGTCGGGTCCGCAGAGCCCGCCACCCCATGTGGCGCCCAGCTACGCGGCCCCAGGCCAACTCCTCGCAGCCGCGGGCGGGCTGGCCGGCGCCGACTTTTCGTGGCTGACCCTCCCCGGCCAGCAGGAGCTGATGAGGTTGGTGCGGCCGCCCTACTCCTACTCGGCGCTCATAGCCATGGCCATCCAGAGTGCGCCCCTGAGAAAGCTGACGCTCAGCCAGATCTATCAATACGTGGCCGGCAACTTCCCTTTCTACAAGCGCAGCAAGGCTGGCTGGCAGAACTCCATCCGCCACAACCTGTCTCTCAACGACTGCTTCAAGAAAGTGCCCCGCGATGAGAACGACCCAGGTAAGCGCTGCGCGCCCTCTCGCCCAGTCCAGGACTCGCGGCTTCCCGCCGCGGGCACTCTAGGGGGCGGCGATGTGGGACAACACGGTGCCTCACTGCACAGTCGGAGCTACTCGGGCGGGCGGGGAGTGGGGCAGAGGCGCAGGAGGCGCAAACCCCGCGGACCCTGATTTCCAGTGTAGTCCTGTTAGGGGCTTTAAATTTTGCGCGCTTCTTTGAACGGAGAAGCTGGGGATCCCACCAGCTAGGTGACCTTGGGAGTTAACGTCTCTGAGCCTTGATGCCTTCCCCGTAAAATGCGGAATGCAGTGCCCACATAGAGGCACTGGGAAACGCCAGAGCCTACGCGGAGGCCAGATGTGGTCCAGCTCCACTCCACTAGCAGAGTCCGGACAGTTCGGCATCTTTCAGGCCGCCTCTCCCCAGGGCTCCGCAGGAGCCCCTGCCTCAGTCCTTCTGCAACGTCCAAATTCTTCCAGTCTGTCTCAGAGGCCATCCCGGGGGCAAAGTACCACCTCAAGATTTGGGATGGGAATGAGATTTGGGATGGGGAGGACCGTCTGGAGGGGCGGGTTGGGGATCAACCTTCAGGCACCCTGCGCACACTTTGGTCTGCCAATTCCCGGGTTTCTGAACCGGGTTCTTTCTCTGCAGGCAAAGGCAATTACTGGACCCTGGACCCCAACTGCGAGAAGATGTTTGACAACGGGAACTTCCGAAGGAAGAGGAAGCGAAGAGGGGAGGCAAGCACCGCCTTGCCTCCGGGAGCCCGCAGTCCAGGCGGAGTGAAGACTCCGGCCTCAGCCTCGGAGCTCCCGGGAGCGGCCTCCCCAGACCTGCAGGCCTCCACATCCCCGCCTGCGCCCGAGGCTGCCGCCTGCTTCTCCAGCTTCTCCTCGGCCATGGGTGCCCTGGCCGGCGGCCTAGGCACCTTCCCCGGGGGCCTGGCCCGAGACTTTTCTTTCGGGAGGCCAACGACGGTCACCGCCCTCAGCCCCCAGACTCCAAGCTCCACTCTCGACTTCTCCTCTGGCCATCAGACGGCGGCCACCAGCTTTCGAGTCAGTCACTTTGTCTACAGCCTGGAGGGGACCGAAATTTGAAAGATGCTGGCCAGGCTGCTGGAGCCAGAGGCGCAGAGCTCAGGCCCCCGGATTCCTCCCTGGTGACAGCGGCGCGCGTTGGCGCCACAGCCATTAGTCCCGCCGGAGGGAGCACACAGCCCTGGCTGCGGGGGCGGGCGGGCACAGCAAGCGGCTGAGCTGAATGGGAACGCCGCCGGTGTCCTGCTGTGTACCCCTCAGGATTCAGACAGGGGACCTGCTGCAACCCTAGACCCGGCCCACCCGGGCTTTCCAGTCAGCTCTGGAGGGATCCTCCTCAAAGGGGCGGTGGATGGGAAGGCCCTTAGCTCCATTCTCATTTGTATTTTCAGAGAAGGGATCTCTGAGACAGGCAAGGAGCCCACAGTCACTGGGGAGAGGGATTTTGGTCTGTGTACTTCCCAAAGGTATTGGGGGCCCCAGTCGACTGACCTGAGTCTTTGTGGCATCTGGCACCTTCTGGAGCTGTGAGCCCCGAGTGGGGCTGTGCCCAGGAAGAAGCACCTGCTCTAGAAAGAGCAGGGAGGATGCTGTTTATTTGGAGCAGGCTTTCTGTGAGCCCATCTGCTTCCACCCACCCGGAGGTGTAGGTTTTCCTTGGTTGACCACAATCTGCCCACTGGGTCTGTAGCTGCCCGTGCTGCTGGAAATGAGCACTGTGCTACTGTGTGGGACCTGACAGTGGTTCTGATGAAGGGGGTGGCGGGAAGTACTTGGATAGATCAAACCTGGAGTTGGGGTGAATTGGACCCTGATCACGTACTTTCATTGCGCCCTGGTGGCAGCAGTGTGGCATACTCTTTGAGGCATCATCCACGCTGCTGCCTGCGGTGAGGGCCTGATGAACAGTGTGCTGCTTGTTTGGAGCTCATGATGTTACCTAACGAAATTTAAAACCAACCCATAATCTCTCTCCAAATGCAATTAACTTTAAAGGTCCACTAAAGAAGAAGTTCCTTAGCTTATAAATAAAATAATTTTATTTTTGGAACCTACTTTTAATGGAATAAATTACTAAAAATAAGCATCAATTTGTGTAGCAATAACAATCCTACTGTTATCACCAGCATCCCTAGTTTAGAGTATGCCTTTATAAGGAAGTTAAAAGAATTTTTAATTAAATTTGATTACAGTGGAAAATTTGGCAATCAGTAGAGCTTTTACAAAGCTGGTTGATAAAATGTAGATATATAGTGCATAACTCTTAGAATTTGATGGGAAGCTGTTCTTTTTTCTCCTAAAAATACATTGTTAAAACTGAAGACTTTTGAAAAAAAATTGTTCAACTTTTGTTTACCTAAAATTCTTCAATTTTTGTTCACCTAAAAATCAGTTTTTGATGTTTAAAGATTGTTCAGCCATTAAAAGTTTTATAGAACTAATAATTAATGGTACATCAAATAGAGGAATCTTATAAAGAAGCATAATTAAAAATCATCCCCGTAGCGCAGGGCATTTGGAAAGTGGTGGAGCTGGATTCCAGACAGAATCCAACACTCCTCCATAACAGTCCATGTGTCTAGTATATATTCTGCATTGGGACATATACCAAAATGCATTCGGTGGGCCCTGGTACAGTCAGCTTCACGTTCACTATCCCAATGAGGTGATTTTTCCAAGGGAAAACAACTGCTGATACCGCAACAAGTAAACAGAGCAAGGCAGCTTGTACTCGCCGTATAGACAAATGTAATTTTCTTCTGGTCGGGACTATATGAGCTCAAGCTAGGCCCTGAAGCAGGCTGCATGTGAGTGGCCAGAGGGACCATGTTGCCTGGCCAGGGCACAGCTGCAAAGAGGCCAGAAGGATGCTGACACCCTTGAACTTGGACCTCTTTGTGCCACTCAAGCCCCAATCTTCTCTCCTATTCTCCTTTAAAATCCAAATTAGAAAATTCCAATTTTGTTTTGATGTAACCGTAAGTCTTCTACAAAAAGAGCACCTCTGAATATGCTGCAGGCACATGGCAGTATGCTGTTGCAATATGTTCTCAGTGGGAGTAAACGACACTGTGAGACTAAATCATTGCAAACACAGAAACAAGTTTCAAAATTAAGCAGACAAAAGTAATTGAAAATGCCAAGGGAGTGGATTATTAAAAGTTCTGCCCATTGTCAAAAATAGCATTAATTTTAAAACCAAAGAACATGATAATAAATAAATTGTAATGTCTGTGATCCAAATGGCCATTGACTGAAGAAGAATCTCTGTGCAAGAAGAGCCACTCCCAATGAAGGCTCAGAATTCCTTGAAAGTTTTGAGACAGTGAGGTGGTATTTTTAAAACAGAGAAACCTGGCTGTCAAAATATGAGTGTATGTTTCATGTACTGACTACGTAGTGAGTGTTTATTTATGAGGAACATGAAGTTTTGCATTTTAGCAATACTCCCTTGGATATTAATCAGCTTTCAGTCTTTAATTTTCTAAACTGTATCCAGTACAATCAAGGGTCATTTGTCATTCAGGGATACAGATTGCAGTGATTACTATAACTCTTCAGTGAAACAGGAAAATACGTTCATGCTCATTTTGTAGATAGAAAACCTGAGTTGAGGGCTGGGGATTTAGCTCAGTGATTAGAGTGCTTGCCTTGCAAGCACAAGGGCCTGAGTTCGATCCCCGGCACCACAAAAAAAAAAAAAAAAAAAAAAGAAAACCTGAGTTGAGGGTTCCGTGATCTATAGAGCTACAAAAACTTCTGACACCCATGCAACCTTTTTGCAGCCATATTCAGAAATTCACGTGCATGCAATATGCACACCCCCACAGAGCCTTGTCCTGGCCAGGATCTTCAAGGGAAAAATCATGGGGGACAGCACCTACTTCAGTATCTGAAGGCATACTATTTTGGGATGATACTCTGAGAATATCACATTTATATTCAGGATTTTACTGGATGGGAAAGGAACATGTAGAAACATCGTAATATGCAGTAGAGGTTGAGTCTCATAGAACCTAATAAAATGTAACTCACTCAATAAATCTTTATAGAGTTCCAACAGTGAACTCAGCTTTCTAAGTCCCACGGTAAGTGACTTGGGCCCATTCCTTTCCTCACAAAATCTCCTTAAGAGGGACAAAGACAAATAGGCTATCACAGACTAAATAGTGGCTATTGGGTTCAAAACACTGACTTTATGATCAGCTGGATAAACCATCTCATTTGTAAACATACAAGGCCAAGTACTGGATTGTGGGGGGTTTGTTTGCTTGCTTATTTGTTTGTTTTTCAGGAACAGTCTACTACTGAATTATAGCCTCACCATTTTATTTTATTTTATTTTGACACAAAATCTCACCAATTTGCCCAGGTATGACTTGAACTTTTGATCCTCCCGTCTCAGCCTCGCGAAGCACTGGGGTTGTAGGCATGGGCCACCACACGCAGATCAGACTGTGTCTTTTAAATAGACCTTGCTGTGTTCTCCACGCTCTGCTGTCAGGAAGCGTTCGATTTCTCAGTTTCATAAGTGCATTGTTCTTTAGGTGGGACTTGAGCTCTACTCTAGCTGGAGCAGGTCTGGGCCGCTCAGTTCTGCGCAGCACTATTTAGGCACCTCAACCGAAACTTTCTCTTCTTGTCAGAAGATCTGTCACCAGGTGTATCTTGTTATCAGGAGAGGCGGCTAAAGTGACCAGAACTGGCTCCTCTCTGGGTCTCCCAGGTGTGAATTCTTTGTTGTATTCCTGACTTTATGGGATGCACCCATGAAAACTTTATGGCTGAAGTTTTAGGAATTCTTTTAATCTAACTCAGATCTGCTAAACAGCAATACCCAAGGCTAACTGCTTGACCCTTGCAGTACACTATAGTCTTCGGTCAACTTTCATTGGTGGCTGAACATGAAAAACTGGAAATAGCTTTAATTTATCTCAATTTACAGAGAGAAAATGAATATTGTATTAAATTGGACCTTTACAAAAAAAAATCGGGATTGTATTCCTGCTTTAATCCAGAGCAAATTAAACCTATGAATCACCAAGGTTTTCTATACTCCCAAGAGTCACAGGTCATCATTCATTTATCTGACATACTGACCATCAGGATGTCAGGAACTCTGTTAGGACTAGGGATGTAACTTAGTGGTAGAGCACTTGCCTAACATGCACAAGACCCTGGGTTCCATCCCCAGAACAAGAAAAAAACCCTCTGTTACATAGTTAATGTACCTTATTTCATTAAGCTTTCACAACCTAGTAATGCAAATGTTATTGTCCCCATTTTACTGATGCAGCAACTGAAGTTCAGACTAGTGCAGTGACTTGTTTCCAAAAGGCCACAGATACTACTGTGCTGAGACAGCAGGAGCCTATCTACTCCCACCCCTGACTTGCCTGCCTCCCACTTAATCCTTCAGGTCTAGAGAGATCACATTTTCCTAGGAATCTTTCCCTAATAGTTCAAGTCCAAGATGTGTGTCCCTTTGGTGTGCTCCTGCAGCTGCTGGACACACCCCATTGTCTCCCAGAAAGCAGAGCATTTCCTGCATCTACTCTTTCAATGTGTGTGGGACCACCAGTGTCACTTGCCTTATCCTTCAGTGACATCCCCAGTGCCAGCCAGTACAGATAGGTGGTAGCAGTTGAATGAATGAATGAGTGAATGAACAAATGAATGAATGCATGCACGCATAAGTGCATGTGTAAGTACAATTGCACCCTAAACTTTCCAGACCCTTTTCCATCCTCCACTCTTCCCCCAGGCTCCTGTGATGACCCTAGAGATACAACCATGAGTGATACATGGCTCTGGAAACAATGGAGTGTTGAGCACGCTGTCCTGGAGGGCTTAGCACTGTGCTGGGGACTCAGGGTGTACGCAGCTGGAGGATAGGAAAATTCAGAGCTAAAACTGACAGCAAGGGCAGGAAAATTTTATCAGTGCCTGTATGTTTCATTTGGGACACAAACCATCATAATGATTAACACTCATGTCACAGAGAACCTCAGCTGATGCTGTGGTCTTACCTTGATGAATAGTTAGACGAGTGCTCCTCCATCTGAGACATATTCCAGACTACCCTTCCTCTCTGCCTCTGTGCGAGAGGACAGGGCTGTGCTCCCGACCAGGTGGGAAGGAGCTGAGGAGAGCAGTTGGTCACGCTTCTGCTCCTTGCACGAAGTCTGTTCTCAACCAGACTAAAAGATGGGCGGTGCATCAAATGCGAGTGCAACTGGTAATTTTTACTGTCCTCTGAAATGCTGTGGAGCCCGCTTGTCTCCAGGCCCTTAATGGTTCCCACAATCTATCACCTGTCCACAGGCCCTCACTCCTGCACGCATCAGCGGCTGGGATCCGCCTAGGGCGCCCATTAACTTCAGCACCTGAGCCGAACCACTCTGGGTTCTAAGGACTAAACCTCACTCTGCTCGGCTGAGACCACTTTATCCCAAGGAGCCTAAGGGCAGGTCAGGTCGGGGGACGATGCACTTTTGGAAAGCACAGAATTAATACTTTAATGAAAGGTTTCTGTTTCAAGGTTCTTGAAAACTGTGCAGCTTCGTTCTTTGTATTCCTTTTGTAATCCTGCGTGGGATAAGACCCACTTGTTGCTTTATATACATTGTGTTCTTTGATTTCCTATTTTTACTTCTTGTTAAAAATAATAGAGCGCATTATGTATTTTAATTGCAGAAAATGTAAAGCAATTTGGCATGTTATATTAATGATGCTACACATAATGAAATCATAAGGAAAATAAAGAAGAAAAATTTCTAAAGAATCATTCATCACATATTCTTTTTTTTGGTGCCAGGGATTGAACTCAGGGTCTTGTGCTTGCTAGGCAAGCCCTCTAACCACTGAGCTAAATCCCCAGCCCCATCACATAATTCTTAAGAGATATATTGCCTGATGCTTTTTTTTCCTCATTCACTATTGCTGTAATTTTTTTTTCTATATTCCCCTGGTTAATTGATATCATACATGAACAAAATGTAAGTATTGTAAGGAATGTAATAATCTAATACACTAATATGTCTTTCTTTGAGACTTTTTTCCATGATCGGTGGGCCTATTTTCATTTTCAAGCTTTGTATGTGTAAATCTGTTAGTTTACATAACCATATCTGTGCACTCATCACAGAAACAAAATGAAAATGAGATTTACAGAAGGAAAGAGCCATGTTTTTCAGGTAACTAGTAAGATGGATGTTTCCACATTCTGACCTGTTGAGAGGGACCCCACATTTGAGCTCATATTTCATAGGGGCTCATTCATACAACGATCTCAAAATTCCCTTGATAGCCTAATGGGGCATCTGCACTGAAAAAAAAAAAAAAAAGAAAGAAAAAGGACCTTTAGCATAACAGTGTAGACTGATGACCTGTTATTGGTGTGGAAGAGATGTTACATACCATTCACCATTCAGCAGATCAGTCTTCCACAAAACCAGGCACAGTGCTGTGACCTTTGAGAAAATGAACCATGTAAATTAGAGGTGAACATGCTGTTTACTTTACAGGTGCTCTTATAAAAGGAGAGTGAAATCTCCAAGATGGAGCAGAGTTTAGACTTGAGGTTTTATATCAGTTGCACAGACCCTTATGGTTTAAAAAAATCTAAGGTGCACTTGACTGGCTTGGGTAAAGTTGAGGTGAAGCTGACATTTTATGTGGTGCCTACTGAAAGCAGGGGCTTTATATGTGTGATTTCCACTAGGCACAAGTATTTAATACAGGTATTATTATTTTAGCTTTACAAATAACAAAACTGTAACTCAGAAACTTTATGTGACTCGCCCCAGGGCAGGAGTATCGAACTGTAAAATCACCCTTGTCTGACCCAAAGTCCATGTTTTTCCCACTGTCTGCGCCAGCTTTCTGTATAATGAATGGGAGCACCATATGCTTAGTCCCAAAATTCTGCTCCAGAGAACATAATCCACTGTGTCCTATTTAGCAGGTATGACTTTAAAAATATAAATATAGTTAACTTTATTCTTTATTATAAAAGATATCTTAGTCTGGTAGGTAGGAATTTAAAAATTAAGGAAAGTCTACTACATGAATATAACAGATTCCAAGCAGAAAAGAGGGAACCCAAAAAATTGTAAGCAGGAAATAATTTCAAATTATCTAGCTCACTGGTTTTTGTTTGTTTGTTTGTTTGGTTGTTGTTTTGTTTTGTTTTTGGTATGGCCCATGAACTGTATTATGATTTTCATAATATTTAACAATGAGAAAAAACTCAAAGGCAGAATATTTCATAACCTGTGAAAATTGTAAAAATTGTATGAAATTAAATTTTCAGCATCCATCAACATACTTTTCCTGCAACACTTTGTGCTCATTCACAGATGTGCCACCCATGGTTGCTTTAGGGCTCCATGGGCAGAGGCAGAATTCAGGTTCACTCCATCACCAAGGAAGAAAGAAGGAAAGAAAGGAGAAAGGAAGAAAGGAAGAAAGGAAGAAAGAAAGAAAGAAAGAAAGGAAAGAAGGAAGGAAGGAAGGAAGGAGGGAAGAAAGGAGGGAAGGAAGGAGGGAAGGAAGAGAGGAAAGGAAGAGTGGAAGGAAGGAAAGAAACTGCCAAAAAGTGGTGGCATCATTTTTGCATTTTCCCCAGCAAGGGATGAGAGTTTCTCTTGCTTCACTTGGTATTGCCAGTGTTTTTGGACTGCACCCATTGTAATATGTGTGCAGAAGTATTTCATTTGCAGTTACCTAATAAAAATGGTGTTGTATGTCCTTTCATATCTTTGTTTGCTGTCTTCATATCTTCTCTGGAGATTTGTCTTCAGATATTTTATTCATTTTTAAATTGAATTATTTGTTTTCCTCTTGCTGAATTTTAAAAGGCCTTTAATATACGAGTCTTCTAAAATACAAGCTGTTTAGAATACAGATTCTCTATTAGATAAGTGTTTAAATTTTTTTTCTCCCTGTCTGTAGCTTGTCTTTTCATTTTCTGGACAGTATCCTTCACAGAGCAGAAAATTCAGTTTTTTAAATTTTTTCTTTTATGGCTTGTGTTTTTGGTATTGTGCCTAAAATTCATAATCAAACCAAGATTTCCTTTCCTATTTTTTTCTAGAAGTCTGATAGTTTCATATTTCACTTTTGGGTATATGATCCATAAAGTTGATATCTAGGTTCATATTTTTAATTATGGATGTCCAATCATTCCAGCAGTATTTACTGGAAAGATTATCCTTCTTCATTGAGTTGCCTTTGCTTCTTTCTTGCTGATCAGTTGACTGTATTTATATGGGCACCTTTCTGGTTTTTTATTCTCTTTTCATTTTTTGTTGCTATAACAAATTACCTGGGTCTGGTGATTCATGAGCCCTCTCCACCATGAACTAAAACATTCTACTAGGGCCCACCTCCTAACACTGTCATATTGAGGCATTCAGGTTCCAACACATGAATTTGGGGATACACACACAAACCACAGCAACATGATGTTCCTGTCCTTTCCCTAATACCATTCTGTCTTGAGTTTATAGTAGGTTTTGAAATCAGGTAGCGTGGGTTTTTTCTTTGTTGTTATTTTCTCAGTGTTGTGTTGGCTCTTTCAGATTGTTAGCCTTTCAATATGTAAGAATACTGCATTTTCTTTGAGATTGCACTGGATCTGTAGGGAACATACTGGGTAGAGTTGACATACCATCCACATTGAGCTTTTCAGTTGGTACACCTGTAATCTCTCCATTTCCTTAGATACTCCTTGATTTCTTTCATTAGAGATTTGTAGTTTTCTGTGTATGGATCCTATGTATATTTTGTTAGATTTATAGATAATTATTTATTTTTTGCATGCTATTACAAATGGTATTTTTTATTTCACATAAAGTAGTTCATTGTTGGGAGCCATGAGTTATCCTCCAGACTTAGCCAAGGCGGAACTTCCTGGTTACCCAAGACGCCTAATGAAACCCGCGCGCGCCAAGGGTAAAACCCAGCCCACTTCCCCGTTGCTCATATCTCGCCACCAGCATAGAGCCAATCAGCTTGCAACAAGTACCTTGCCACCCTATGACTCATCTGACCCTGCCCCTGCCTGCCTTAACTGTATATAACCGACTGGAACAATAAAAATTTTTTGAGGCTTGATCAGAACCCTGTCTTGCCTCCATTCTCTGTATCTCTTGCCTCTCCCCCTCTCCCTCATCCCCTATAGACTTTTCCCCTCGCCCCGCGTTGTTTCGCCCTGCAGGTCGGGGCAGTTCATTGTGGTATATAGGAAAGTAATTGATTTTTTGTATATTAATCTTATATTCTACAAACTTTCTATTCTCCTGTTGGCCTCAAGGAATGAATTAAGAAGTATAAATCTCTTGCTATTTTCTGGAAGGGATCAGGAAGAATTAACAACATTTCTTCCTTAAATGTTTGGAAGGGAGGGGAGGGGAAGAGGGAGGAAAGCCAAAATACATCATGTACAGGTACAAAATAACCATGCTGATTATGATCATTATGTGTATAATGTACCAATACATGTTCTTGGTAAAAATAAAAAAATTAAAAAAAATGTTTGGTAGAATTCAATATGGAACCATGTGATCATAATGCTTTCTCTTTTGAAAATATTTCAAATACTGATGCAATTTATTTGCTAAATGTAGACCCGTACCAAATATTTATTTTATCTGGTGATGTGTAGTAGCTTGCATCTTTCAAGAAATTGATTCATTTAATGTTATCAAATTGGTAGACAGACAGATGTTCACATTTATTTTTTTATTATACTTTTAACGTCCACAGAATATTATAGGTCATTATATCCTTACTTTTACTTCTAGTATTGATAATATGAGTCTTCCCTCTGTTATCTTATTTAGTATTGTTACCAGGTTGGGGGGGGGGGGATTGTCCAGATTCTTGATGTCCTAAGCAAAGAATTGAGCAGGATATCCAAGGGCAGCAAGAGGATCAGTGATTTATTTGATAGAGAAAACAGAAGATACACTGCACATAGTGGGAGCTGGCTAGTAAAAAGAGATCATGTCACCAAGGGGGGTTTATTTTATGGGTTTTAAGCCACAGGGTTTGGGGTAGAATCGAGGAGTTTGTCTGAGGTATGACTGTAGTCAATGAGTATCTTGACTGGACTTGACCCCTCCAACAGCTGGTGGAGTTTTTGACCTTTTATGGCCCTTGGAGGAACTGTCATAATATCCAAAACTCACCAAGGAGGAGGGAGGCATTAAATCTGCATAGTTAATGGTATGGTAATCAGAGTTGGGGTTGGCCAAGGGTTGCAGAAGACCACTGGCACATGATGCCCAGGGATTTACTGTGCATCAGCTAAGGTGTCTGGTTATCTTTAGCCATTGTGTTTGGACCTGGGCATCCTGGTCTTGGGGTAATGTCTAACTCAGAAAGTGGATCTAGTCCTACAAAGTAGGCTCCAAGGCAGGCTCACCCTTCTTTCCCAAGTAATTTCCTTGGTTATCTGATGCCTCAGATCTAGCCCAAAAAGTGGTCTCTAAGGCAGACCTTCCCTTCTTTCTCCATCCTTTTCTTTAGCCATCTCCTGCCTAAGGATGATTATCCTTTTTATTGAACATTTCAAAGAGTCATTGTTTGGATTTGTTGATTTTTCTCTATTGTTTTTCTGCTTTCAAGTTCATCAATTTTTTGCACTAATTTTCATTATTTCTTTTCTTCTGTTTGCTTGAGGGTTACATTGCTCACCTTTCTTTGGGTTTTCTAAGGTAGATGTTTAAATGATGTTTTGATTATTGATTTTAGTTAGATCTTTCTTCTTTTCTGATATATGTGTTTAGTATAATTTTCCCTCCTTTAGTTCCATCTCACAGGTTTTAGTAGGTCATACTTTTAAAATTTTTATTTAATTCAAAATATTTTAAAATTTCACTTGAGACTTATTTGACTCCAAATACTTTCCTACTATGATTTCTGATTCAATTCCACTGTGACCTGAGAACATACTTTCTTTGATTTCTATTCATTTTAATGTGTAGAGGTGTGTTTCATAGACCATAACGTGGTCTGATTTGGTGACTTTTTCCCATTGATATGTTTCAAGATTTTCTCTTTAATTTTGGTTTTATCATTTGCATGTGATATGCTTAGGTGTAGATTTTTTTTAAATAATTATACTACTTTGTATTTTCTGGCCACTCTATTGGTGGCTTGTCGTATATTACTACTTCTGGAAAATTTTCAGCCATTATTGCTTCAAATATTTCTTCTGCTCTTTTCTAATTACTTTTCTATAAATTATCCCGCATAACTGCAACCTGAGTAGCAACCCAACCCAACTCTCCTCCATCAAACAAGACCCCAAAAGCTAGTTTTACAGTGTCCCTTCTTCCATTTCTCTCTCATACCCAGCCTTCAGCTGGATAAGGAATTGGTTTGCTATTCCTAACTAGCTGTGGTTTACAAATAGAAGGTATTTGATGTTCCGCTCTTTTTATTTCCTGTAAATTCCTGCTTGGAAAATTTCTAGAGACCTATCTTTAAAAGTCATTCTTCGTTTCTATTACAGTGTTTGATTTAGGATTTTCTTTTCATTCTTTCTTAGAACTTCCATTTCTCTGCTTATATTACCTATCTGTTCTTATATAGTGTCTATATTTTTCCACAAGTGTCCTTAACATATTACTCATAATTATTTTAAATTCCCTATCTGATTACATCTGCATCATATCTGAGTCTTAATCTGATGCTTACATTGTGTCCTCCGGTTTTATTTTTTTCTTGACTTTTAGCATGTCTTGTAACTTTTTTTTCTAGAAAGCCAAACAAGATGTTTTGGATAATAAGAATTGAGTTAAATAGTGCTTTAGTGTGAGGCGATATCTTAATCTGGCTGGGGGTTCAACTGCATTTAAAATTTGCTGTCACTGTAAGTGATAGGGACTTGAAATTTCTCTATGTCTTTGTTTTTGTCTCCTCTGTTGATTTTGGTCTTCCTTAAATCCTTCTCCTCAAGTAGAGTCTGTGTTTTGCAGCCATTTCAGCTGGAATCCACTGTTACAATGAACCTCTGTGGTTGTGGTGTAAGGTGCTCGAGAGGAAACTGCTCTGTAATCCTGATCACATCTCAGTGTCTTAGTAAGCCATGTCCCTAGTTTGTGACCTTCACAAGTACTTCTTAGTACTCCTTGTGCCCTTTCTTAGACAAGAATGCCAGAGAGGGTTGCAGTCAGAAAAATGCTGTTCCTCCATGGGGAAATGGTCTGGCTGGGTGTTTTGCTCCGGAGAGCAGGCTTTTTATGAAGAAAACTGTGTATTTCACGCTGGCTACTCTTCCCCTTTTCTTGCCAGAACCACTCAGGGATCTTTTCCAGCCCTGCACCAGGACAGTCTGGTGGGATTCCTAGAGGTTGGACTCCAGGAAAGTCTGGAGCACCACCCACCCCAGGGGTTTCTCATTCTTGCCCTAGTTTATTCAACTTCAAGCATTTTGTCAAAATTCCATTTAAACATCCTGCTAGTTTATGGTCCCAGCAACATCTGTTTCAGGGAAGCGGATCTCAGTGGGGAATCTAGATTTGCCTATATGCTCAGGTTTTGAAGTAACAGTTTGCCCTTTGACTTCAGTTCTCTGATGCATCCAAGAAAAGTCACTGGTCTTCATTTTGTTCCTGTTTTTCTGATGGGAAGGATGGACGTGATGGTTCCTAAGCTCTTTGTATGTCAGAGCCAAAACAGAAATCTCATCTACACATTTTTCAGTATTTGTCAGATGCCTATTATCTATCAGGTTACATGGAGAGGAACACAAGACACCAAGATGGCAAGTTTGAGCCCAACCAGGGCAAGTTACTGACTTAGCTAGACCCTGTCTCAAAAAAAAATAATAATAATAATAATAATGTTGAAAAAGCCGGACATGGTGGCACGCTCCTGTAATCCCAGAATTCTGGGAAGATTGCAAGTTTGAACCCAGCCTGCACAACTCAGCAACTTAGGGAGAACCTGCCTCAAAATAAAAATGAAATGAAAGTCTGGGGGTGTAGCTCAGTGAGAAGGCCCTGGGTTCACTCTCCAGTACTGAGATAAACAAATAGATGATAGAGAGATAGATATAGACAGAGAGAGAGAGAGAGAGAGAGAGAGAGAACACCTCTCCCTTCGTTGAGCTGACTGACACCCAGGTAGCAGCAAACACCTAACTTCCAGCCTCACCCTCTCTCCTAAACCTCAGACTTTAGCTCTTAGAAGGGCGTCCCATCTGCCTCTCAAGCTTGCTCTTTCCAAGATAGGGTCTTGGTGTCTTCTCTACTAAGCTGACTTGTAGTCCTGGGTTTACTGTGGTCCTCCGAGACTCCTCTATGCCCCTCTATTTGCTCAGTAAAACCTGTCGCTTGCTTCTTCTCAGTCCTTCATTAAAAGGCTTTGTCTCTATCCTCACAGCTACAGGCTTCATTTAGATCCCTATCATTTCTCTCTGGAATTTTCCAATGGCCTCCTGACTTCAATACCATCCAATTCATGGCCTACATTATTACCATACTAGCATTTTAAAATATTATTTTAAAAAGTCGTAAAATATCATGTATATAAGATAAAGTCCAAAGTCCTTGCCCTGCATACAAGATCACTTGCCACCTGGTCCCAAATGATTTGCCCATCCTTTGTGTTCATCTTTTATAATTCTTCCAGCTCTCACCAACTGTACCTCAGCCAGCCCCTTTGCTCATCACATCATTTCACTCTCCCTCTCTTCTGCCAAATATCTATTAATCCTTAAGAAGTAGTTTGCCTATCTTTCTTTGATTACCAGGCAGAATGAATTAATTCTCTATTCATGTTTACACACACACACACACACACACACACGTGACATTTAACACTCTAAGGTGTGATTGTTCATTTTTTGTTTTCCACTTTAAAAAAGTGGTCTTTGCTACTCATTCACTTCTTGCTTTCTGACAAATGGCTAGTACATAGCAAGCAATAAATATTTTCTCCTGCACCAAGAACCCATATGAAAATTAAAATATTTTGTCTCAAGTGGGATTTTGTCATTATTTCTTTTTTTTGGTGCTGGGGATCGAACTCAGGGCCTTGTGCTTGCAAGGCGAGCACTCTAACCACTGTGCTAAATCCCCAGCCTCAAGCGGGATTTTAAGGAAACATTTGCTATTCTGAAATTGATGAATCTGATCTTTCCATAGACCTTCATCTTCATCCTGACCTGGGGGATACCAGGCTGATTCCTAGGTTTACCCTTACTCACCCAACATAGTAGCCTCATTGAAAATATACTAAGTAATCAGCCAAATATTTTATTTATAAATAATATAACCTATGAAAAAGTTAACAAACTCCCATGAATCGTTAGACATTTGTCTCCTTTTGTATGTCTTTATCTCTTTCATTAATTACATAATTTAAATGTAAAAGACCAACAGGAGGGAAGTCTGGGTATTCATTGTGGAAAAGACTAGAAGTCTAAACAAAGTCCCGATCGGTGTGTTTTAAAATGGAGTCAGACATGCCTCATAAAAGGATAGACAGCAACTTCTGGTTAATTAAGCAGGAGTTACATTATTTGATTAAAGAGTTGACAGATGGAAGAAAACAGGAAGATTAATTGCTTTTTGACTAAACTGACTTCATATTTGAGGAGATTTGAGAAGTTTGAACAAGAAATTCACCAAAATTATGAAAAGGTCCATATATTCATTCTTTCTGAAAACATTGACTGAGTTCCTACTTTATTCTTAGTACTCTAAAAACAGTTTGCAGGTATGTTGGAAAATGTCAGTAAGTAAATTGATGAAGGGGATAAAATTGGGGAAGGGAGGCTGTATCCATCTCCATGGTAGGTGGCAGTGGCCGAGGGGCTCCTCACCGTGAGGTGACTCCTGCTCAGGATCCCGGAAGACAGCAGAGGTTGGTCAAGTCGGCTGAGTGAGGGCACTTCTAGTAGCAGGAACTGGGTGAGCTTGGCACCTGGAGCAGCAGACAGTTCTGCATAGCTGGATGTGAGGAGAGAGTGTGGACCTCAACTCCTGACACTCCATCAGTTCTGTAAAGTAGTGTGGCACTGATGTATTAAGTGACTTTGGTCACATCTTGATATCAAAAAGAACAGAAAACAAAATTATATCATTTCTGGGAGAAGCATCCCAATTAACCACTCAGAAATCTTCCCAGGGAAATACTTAACTTTACATGTCAACTTGACCAGGACACAGGGTTGTTCAGTTATTTGGTCAAACCCTGTTCTAAATATTTCTGGGTGAGGTTAACACTTGAATTGTTAGGATGAGTAAAATAGATTGCTCCCCTCCTGTGGTGGGATGGTGGGGGGATGCATCTAACTGAAGGCTTGAATAGAGCCCAAAGAGCTGACCCTTCCTCATAAGAAAAACTCCTCTCTTCAGCCCTCTTCAAGCTGGGACATCAGCTTTTTTCCTGCCTTTGGACATAGATGGAAACAGTGGCTCTTCAGGGTCTTGAGCCTCCCTGCATTCAGATTAGAACCATGCTGTCAGCTTTCCTGGTTCACAGGTCTTGGGCTTGAACTGGAGCTAAACTACTGCCTCTCCTGAGTTTCCAGCTTGCTGCAGATCTTGGGATTGCTCCCTCTCTGTCTCTCTCTCGCTCTCTCTCTCTGCTTCTATTTTTCTGAAGAACCCTGACTCATGCACTTATGAAACTACAATTTTATTCCATGGGAAACTTGACTCATGTGTCCACTGTGACCCAAATAAAGGTATTACAAATTCCTCCTTGGTCTTTGGAAAATTCACTTCCTGGTCTTTTAACTGAGATTGTGCAAATCCTTCTTATTCTTTCTAGCTCCATTGGCGAAGTGGGCCCTTAGGGTTCAGTTTTCAATCAGTTTTGTTCTTTTTCATTTTAAAAGCTTATTTGGCTTCCAAAATAATATCCCATTAAAATAGTCGCCCACTGGAAAACTCCTTCATGTGTGTGCCATGTTCCCTACAAAGAAAACTTCAAGTTCAAGACACATGAGCCAGATAAAAAGCATACCTGGGATAGGTAAGGTATACAAAAGATGGTGGCTGTTCGCCAGGTTCCATGGAGGGAAAAGCTTCCATCCTCGCATTGTGTGCTCTTCTCTAAAATGTCACATTTCATGACTGGTGTCTTGCCATGTGTCTCCTCCAAGGTACATCCTTTCCCCACCAGTGGGACGTAGTCACACACTTCCCTGTGACTCTCTGCACCAAGTGTACCGCCTCCAGTGTGTCTGTCTCATTACTTTGGGAATTAGTTGTTTGTATGTCTGCATCGTCAGTAAGTCACAGTTTCTTGTGAAGAGCCTAGAACGTCCTTCTCTATGTCCCCAGCGTGTAGCATCATCCCTGGTGTACTGAAGACATTCTCTAAGAGTTTCTTTTGTACCTATCTCATTCTCCCAATATATGACTAATTCATCGTTGCATCCTCTCCACCATGGCCAACACCCTGTCCCCACCACCACCACTACCACCACTCTCCCAGTTTTGGGGGTCAGCGTGTTTCCAGGCCCATGCTACACGCTTCTGCCAAAGAAGACTGTGGCTGGTGACATAAAAGTCTCCCTGAAAAAGAATCTCCAACTGCTGTCATTAATGTTTTTATTTTTCTCCAATTTCGTGTGGGTCTAGGCAATTTTTATGAGTGTTTTTATTCTATCCAGAGAATGTGACACTCAACTCTTATATGAATGATGAGCCAACAACTAGAGATTAGATAAATCCTACTCCATTTCTCTTTGCAAGTGATATATCTCACTGCTTGGGGCCATGAGTGGTATTGCCAGGACCTAGCTCTAGCCAATCCTTAGCATCGGATGTCAGAAGTACAGTATTCAGAGCTGCAGCATAGCTTCTGCAGTGACATTTGACAGGCAAAATTGCTTTCTTAAAAGCACCCTACTATCTTCAGACACTTTATTGCAAATAATCATAACATTGGACTTCAAGCTTCTGTAAGTTTACAGTGAAAAATCTGATCATATTACATATATGATCAAGTTTTATTGTTCTCTTAAAATTGGAAGGGATAGACTGTACTAAAAATGAAAATATTCTAAAAAAAAATTTCTCCTGATGTCATTTCTTTGAAGGATATCCTCACTCTTACTTACAGGTAGGTTGATAAACAGTGGAAATAAAAAGTCTACAGCTACAAAATCTCTTTTAAACTGGATTTATGAAAGACCTAGCATAGGTATATTCAGCTATGTTGGCTAAAAACTAATATCCTGTCCATTTTTCTTGTCTAAAAAATGCTCTAGGCACTGAGATGGCCCATCTGATGATGACAGTGCGTGCTGAGGATGGAGCAGAGCTGATAGGGGAGAAGTGAGGGGATCAGTTCCCTCCAATTCAACTCTTGACACAAAATAAGGCTCCACACAGCTAGTTCTAGAGTGTCCTTCTTTAACTTTTCACTCCACCTGAAGGCTTGGTGACCACAGTCTCGGGGTTTCCAACTAGTTGTGGGTTTATGAAGAGAAGCATTTCATCCTGTATTAGTCATCTTTCTATCGTTATAATGAAATACCAAGTATGATTAACTTAAAAAGAGAACAGATTGATTTGGCTTCTGGTTCTGGGAGTTCCACCCAAGACTGACAGGTTCTATGCTTTGGGTCTGTAGGAAGAATATCACATTCGGCAGAAGTGCACGGTAGAACATAACCACTCACCTCATGAGCCAAAAGAAAACAGGGAGAGAAAGAGACTGCGGTCCCACAGTTACCTTTGGTGGCATGCCTTCCATGACCCAAGGACCTGCCATAAGGTCCTATTTCCCAGAGGTCCACAGCACCTCCCAGTGTCACTCACGCTAGAGTCCAAGTCCTTAATACATGGAACTTTGGGGAACACTCACCTTCCAAACTGCAGCACATCTTAACAGAGGAACTGAAAACCGTTTCCTGTAGGGGTTTGGGTCCACCCCCCACAGAGGCCACAGCCTCAGGCAGCAGCCATTTTGCTGATCTTTGTTCAATCAGTCAGAGGATTTGCTTGTCTTTTTGAGATCCGTGTTTTCCCGGGAAGGTCACAAAAATGGACTTTGTCTTCCTCCACCTTGAATGTGAATGTTGAATGGAAAAGTAGCATTGAACTTGTCCTTCACCTGTGGCCCACTCAGCATCATACTAACAACCCTGTGATTCTAGAGGTAACATGTTTCTGAAAAGCTGAAACATGCACTCATTTCTGCACATTTTATCCATAAACATAAAACTATAAAACTATTCAAAGAAGACCTACAGTCTACAAGTTTTTATTCATTATAAATCTGTATAAATCTTTAGTTTTATACAACAGAAGCACACAATTGGGAGTTTTTTAATGACCTCTTACTCTCTTTCAAGCATCATCAACAACCACTTTGGCACAAAGTTCCTTGTTTGAAGGGGAAAAAAAAAATGTCATTAGTCTCACTTGAGTCCCTGCCATTACTCAGTAATAAATGTGAGTCATTATTGTCAGACAGCTCTTGTCTGTCTAGCGGGCTTGGTTAACGACTCCTCCAGCTTTCAGCATGCAGGCTGTGTGGGCGCGGGTCAGGGTGGGAAGAGAGGACTCACTTACTCAGTGGCCCTTCACTGCAGGTACAAACGGCGGCCAGGTAATAGGTTTGCCCAGGTGAGACAAACACCAACCAGAAATGGTACTCGTACCGTGGCCGCAGTCGATTTCCCAAAGTAGAGGTGACCTCCTGCATCTCCAGAAATCGCCAGGACTCTGTGAGACCTTTTGCCTGAAACTCCAGACCTGTGGAAGATGCAGTGATGGACCCATCCAGCTTCAGACAGAATAGCCTCTAGATGCTGCCATCGAACCAGCCATTGCTCCATTTTTTTCTACAATATTTTCCTTCTGAGGCTGTTAAACCTTTTTCTTTTCTTGTGTTTTCACCACATTGGTTATCTGTCTTCCGGACTGGCTTGTTGGCTAGGTGGCAGATTAATTCTCATATTCCCAAGACCCCTGCATGGAACACATTTTTGGGCTCACAGAACACAGAGGACAAAGTGTCAAAATGTCAAACCACGTAGACAAAATGTCAAACCATGTAGCACTCAAGCTACGAGCTGCAGATTGCTGAGAAAGTTCTGCTCCTCTCCTGCTTCCCATCTCCAGTTTGGAAGGGAAGCTGGTTGATGACCCCCCTCCAAACATCCAAAGAGTTGTGGGAGTAGCGAGCAGCCCAGGCTGGTCGTGGGCTGTCTGTGTTAGTCAGATTTCCTCCCTGTGGCCAAATACCTGAAAAAAGAAACTTGAAGGAGGAAAGATTTATTTTGAGTCACAGTTTCAGAAGCTTCAGTCCGTGGCTGGCCAGCTTCAAAGAGACATCATGGTGGAAGGACCTGGCGGCAGAAAGCTGCTCACCTCATGGTAGCCAGGAAGCAGAGAGCAGAAAAAGCCCAAGAAGAAAGGACCAGAGAGCAGATAATGTCCCCAAGCCTGTGTCTGCATGGTCTACTTCTTTCATTTGGGCATCAGATAACGCCACAGGACTATGATCTCTTCTATGAATTGGATGAGGGGTGGTGCCACCCCTCAGAGGACCTGCTTCACCACCTCTCTCCCTCCAACCCATTCGCCCTCTCTGTAGCTGTGGGCCGAGGGATCCTGGCATTCCAGTTCAGCATCCTCTCAGGCTCCACCCAAAGCCTCAGACTGTAGACCAGAGCCACACAGGGCTAATTCTGTCCACTTTCCTTCTGCCTCACCTACTTTGCACAGACAGCTTTGTCCTCCTGAGTCCTCCTCCACTGTAGCCATCCTAGAATGCCTCTCCCAGGAAGTCCTCTTGGATTTGGCCTGTCCTTCATGCTCACCAACCCTACATCTCCCCAGAGAATGCTCAGCACACTCTTCATTACTTTCTTACAATGGGGATCACGTTGGGAGTTTCCATCACAGTATCACCTTTAAATACCAAAATAAATCCAGTCTGTGCCTGCTTTTGTATGGCCCAGGGTTAGGAACAGTTTGTATGTTTCCAAAAGGTCTTAAGATTCTTAAAGAAGAATCTTAGAGAGAGAGATGTGGCTAGAAAATATTTACTCTCTCACCCTTTACAGACCCCTGACTCTTCCTAGACCCCTGGCCTAGAGCCACACTTGGCCCATAGCAGGTGCTCTGCACATAATTAGTTAACAAATGGCCATCCCAGTTGGTGCAGGGCAGAGGCTGTGGTGCTCCGGAGGGCTGTGGAGTCCTCCTTAGCAGATGGGCACAGATTATATTTCTGATTCTGGGAGTGGCAACTGAGGAAGGGCTCTGAAAGCTGTCCCTGACCCCTGTTATCTTGGGAGTATCTGAAGGGGAAGGGGGTGGGAGAAAGATGTCCTTCAGATTTCAGAAAAGGAGGATCGGGCATCAGGAACTGCCAAAGACTTTTCAACATGCACACAGTTGGTGAAAGGTTGCATTTTCTCCTAGCCAGGGACTTCCTCATGTAGAGTCGTGTTTTCAGAAGTACAAACAAAAGAGAGGTGGGAAGGTCTAATGAGTTTACTTACAAATCAACCCAATAATAACAGGCATCTTTTTATGAACTATGCTATATATCCCATTATCCTGCAGTAAACCTTTCTGATCTCATACTGTTTTCCCAAAAAAATGCACTACCAACTTTGGAGTCAAGATAAGCCTTTTGTTGAAAGGTTATATTCCTGAGAAATTAAAATGAGCTCTGTGGTAAAATAATTTGGCATTTCAGGAGCCATTTCTTCTGCACTTTGAATGTCAAGGAAAGCAGAAGAAGATCTCTAATTAATGATCAGGAACAGAGAACAGAGCAAGCTTATTCTTGCTTAAATCTATTGCTTTAACCAGATTAGTCAGATAAACAGGTCCACCGAGTAATAAATATTCTGTCTCCTTGTCTGTTTTCTCTTCCAGACAAAGATAACTTTCAACACAGGCCACTAACAAAATAAATTTAGGTCTTGAGATTGTTTTTAAGTCTTTTGCCTACCTTTGGGACCTATAATTTAGCTCAAATCCAAAGCTAGACAAGAGTGTGAGTATTCTCAGTGATAGGAACATGCAAAGGCTTGGGGACAAGAGAAAAATGGTGAGTTTCAGAGGAAGGACAGAAGAGAATGGCTGGAACCCTTATCCTTTGGAGAGTTAGGACCCGGTGTTCGGGGCAAGTCACAGAAAGACCAGTGGCTTCTGGTGTCAAGAGGGCCTCACTATGGACAGATTCCTAGAAACATACAAATTACCAAAACTAAACCAAGAAGAGATACAAACTCTTAATAAACCAATATCAGCCATTGAAATTGAAGAGGTGATTAAAAACCTACCAACAAAAAAAAGCTCAGGTCCTGACGGCTTCACAGCTGAATTCTACAAAAAATTCAAAGATGATCTAATACCATTATTCCTCAAAC
>PVJO010021583.1:0-29751 GCA_004026905.1 Hystrix cristata | reverse complement strand
CCCTCTGCTCACTATACTATCACATCATCATCCATGTGTTTGACAATGAGCACTCATTGAGTGTTTGTAGAGTGACTCAGATCCTCCAGATCTCCCACTAAACCCCAGCACAGCCTTTGACATCCAGCCTAACATGAGCTTGCCCGACTTCCTCAGCTCTTGAAACTTCTCACCATCTTCACCAAAGGAAGATGAACACGCTTTCACTCAACAAGGACAAAAAAGGGAGAAACACTTAGTTAAACACACCGAATGGACTTTGTTCTTCCAAGAGTGCCATTGTGGAGTGGGGCATGAGAGACGATCAAAGAAAAAAGCAGCAGCGATGGAATCTCTCTAGCATCACCCCCTTGCCACCGTGCACTTAGACCCCTCAGTCCCATGGGGCACTGCACCTCAAGACCTAGAAGCCAAGGAAGAGCATAAATAGGGCACAGCAGGTTCCCAGCCTGGCTATGGCAAGAACAGTTCTGGGTGCCAGGAGATCTGCGGGACTCTGGGAAACTAAGTCTCCCTTCCAAGCCTTGGTGGCCAGGAGCCCTCAGAGACTGGCTCAAGGGAAAGTCTGGACACAGAGGAGGGTGTGTGACATGGCCCGTCCCACTCTCCAGCCTCGGTGCACCTGCCTTTCTCCACACTGCTCGTGTCCCCCAAGATGAGTGTGTTGCACTGTTGAGTTCTGGTATCTCCGGATGTGCCTATTATTGGAGATAATAATAGGAGATTATTGGAGATAATCACCTTTAAAGTGGTGATTAATTTGAAATGGGGTCACTAGGGGCTGCCCACCCTGATCCAATGTGACCCGTGTGTTTAGGAGTGATTAGGACATAGACAAGCATGGAGCCGAGACCATGTGCGGACACAGGGAGAAGACAGCCATCCGCAAGCCAAGGAGAGGCCTCAAAAAGATAAAATAAAACTAACCCTGCTGACACTTGGACTTCCAGCCTCCAGAACTGGGAGGGAATGAGTATTTGTTGATTAAGCCCCATCTCTGGTGCTGCAGAAGGTGATGTAGCCCCTCCTCACCTTTCTGCTCCTCCTCTCGATCAAGAGGGTGTCTGCTGTCCACGTCACTGCTCCTCTAGCCCCGGCCCAGGGAAGCGCCTAGAAGCAAGTTCTCCAAGCCCGACCCCAGTGCTCTCACCAGACGGGTGTCAGCTGGGGACACTTCCAGTCCCAGATGTCCTCTTTGGAGATGATTTCTAACATGCCACTAAGACATTCAGGAGCACACGCTTCCTGTCACCACCATCCTGCACGGCAGGCAATGACTAGTTCCCATTGGTCCTAGTTACGTGTCCTTATATAGTGGTGGTATCTCCTGGGATGACTGAAAGCAAGCCTGCCTTCTGAGGTCACCTGCAGAAATTCTTAAGCAACAGCAAGAGGTGGGTCTGAGTCTGTGCTTTCAGCACCGAGGGACTTGAGCACAGCCTGTGTTAGTCAGCTTTCCATCACTGTGACAAAATCCCTGAGACAACTCAAAAGTAGGAAAGATTTAGTGTGGCTCGTGGTTTTGGTCTGTGGTCACTTGGAGGAAACAGCAGCGGTAAGAGGCGAGGTGAACTTTCCCACACATAACCAGGCAGAGATGGCCCTGGGGTTCCCCCACTCCTTGTTTCCTTCACACTTTCTCAAGGGTTCTGCTAAACACCATTCCAGCTTCTCAGTGTAAAAACAAGTTTGAGTTAGGGCTCCCTGAACACCTGCATGCCAAGTTCTTTGGACGCCTCATTGCATTTGATCGTTGCAACAACCCTCATTCTCTGTGTTTTCTGTTCGAGAGCCCTGAGTCACACAGACAACAGAAGTGGAGTCGAAACCCATCCAGATCTGTTTCACTTCAGCTCCCAGACAGCTCACCACCTGGGGATGAGAAGCCCTGACTTTATAAACTGCTGCAGAAGCCCCAGGAACTCTGGTTCCAGGTTGGCACCCTGGGAATTTACTCTTCTCCAATGTGGCTGCAGCTGGCCTAGCCAGGGTTCCTTCCTTCCCCTTCCCCTTCTGGCTTTGCAGCCCTCTGAACTCAGCCAGCAAGAGAGGGCCAGCTCTGCCAGGGGCCCCTGTGATCTCTCCTGGCAGCTCTCAGATGACACTGGCTGGAGGGGTAGGAACCAGGCAGCCCTGGCCCAGGAGGAAGCAGTTCCCATCCCAACACCTCTGCTTTCTCTCAGTCTCTGGTTATTTCAGACAAGACCACTTCCTACCAGCCACAACCGTGGGAGTTTAGCTTCCCATGCTGAGGGCTCTGACACATGGCATTTTATTTCTGTGCCTACAGGGGCATCCTGTGAGGGTTGCCAGTAGGCACTGGAGGAGCGGTAGCAGGAGACGGGGAGGCGGGGAGAGGTGCCTTCATCCAACACATGATTCCATGGATCATTGTCTTTCTTGAGCTCTCCTTCAACAACCCTCCTGCTTCCACCACCCCTCCGTGTCCTACCAGAAGATTCTGCCTCCCTCCACGACATGAAGTAAATTGTGGGGCTTCATTCATTTGTCTGTGTATGCAGCGTGTGTTTATTAGGTTCGTGCTGTGTGCCAGGCACTGAGAACATGGCAGGAAATGAAAGCAGCCAGCCAACACCAACAAGAATCCCTGCCTTCGTGGGACTTGCATTCTAGCTGGGGAGACAGAAAGCAAGTAAGTAATTACATGTAAGGTAAATTAGAGATCATGCCAGGAAGAACATGAAAACAGAGAAGAGAGATATGAAGTGCCAGGAATGGTGAAAATTTCCAATAAGGAAGCCAGAAAAGGCCTAGGCCGAAATTACTTTTGAGTAAAGATGGTGAAGAAGTGGGAAAACATCCCTGGGATGATCTGGGCAGATGGGGTAGCATTCTAAGAAGAGTGTGTGCAAAGGCCCTGGGGCAAGAGCAGAGTGAAAGATGCAGGATGGTAGGAGATGGGGGCAGGGAGATGCGGCAGCCAAAACAGGAGACGGTTCATACAGAAGAACTCCCAGAGGGCTTGGCAGAGGGGTGCCAAAACCTGGCTTTGTGCTGATGATTCTGGCTGCCGTGTGGAGCGCAGACTGGAGGAGGGTGGGAGCAGAAACATGGAGATCAGGCAGCAGGCACAGTGATCCGGAGGAGGCTTGGTGGTGTCTGATCCCATCACGACGGTAAGACAAAGTAAGGCGCACCAACATCGGGGTGGGCTTTGTCTGCCTCCACTCACCTCATTCCGTGCCCAGCCCACACTCCTGACAGACCCTCACCGCCCCAGCTCTCCTGGCTCCTTCCTGGCTCCTCGGTTTCCCTGTCCTGTCCCAGGAATTCAGATTCCCCCGCTGATCTTACCAGCAGGATGACCTCAGGTGAGTTACTTTCCCCCTCTCATCCTCTCAGTGATGATGAGGACAAAGCCAGGGCCTAGACACACACAGCACACTGGCCATTCCATTGTGGGGTTCATGCTGATCCTGCCTGGCCCACTCCTAACCACGCTGTACCAGGGTGAGCTTGGCATGGGCCGACCCCACAAAGGCCCAGCATGTGCTGGGCAGCAACCTCGAGCTGAGTGCTGGGCCCCCACTGGACACAGAGCTGATGGGTCCGAACCCCCTTCCCCCAGGAAGGTGCACAGGCCCAGGGATGAGCCTGCTTGTGGCCTTCCTGGGCCACACTCTGCTGCGGACGAGGGAAGGGTCAGCGGCCACCAGCTGCAGCATCCAGGGTACAGTGAGCAGCGGGCTGGGCCAGGCTGTGGGGCCCTCAGAGCTCAGGTGCAGGGAGGCAGCACCTGAGTCTGGCTACTGGCTGGCGGGGGCACTAGCTCTGGGCAGCTTCCTGCAGCTGGAGCTTGCCTCTCAGACTCAGGCTTTCCCAGCTCCACCCTGCAGAAACCTCTGACAAGGCCACAGGAAGCCAGGGTCTCTTCCTGCCTGTGAGTGTGGGCTGCAAGGGCAGAACCATCTGCTCGGAATCCCCCATCCCACTCGGGAGCTGTGTACACAGGCGAGGTACTTAACCTCTCTGAGCCTCTAGTTCTCCTCCCTAAACTGGTGTGACATTAATACTGACTGTGCAGAGCACCCCCTTCAGGTCTACCTTCTGATAAATACTCAAATGAGTATCAAACAACGCATTTTCAAAGGATGCTGCAGCATGAAAATGTATATATCACAGGCTCTCGGGACCTCAGCATAGAGGGCGGGGAAGGGGAAGTACGAAGGACCGAGATGCGATATGTGTCTGTACCAGTTCCACAGGATGAACATACTTATTGTGTACTGCAAGCAGATGCTAATAAAAACAAAGAGAAGGAAAAGGTTAAAAGAGAGAGAGAGAAGACAACTTACCTTCTTTATACTCACAAAAGGCAAATAATTTTGAGTCCTCTGAGTTTAGTTCAGGGTCTCCAGGCTTTGCAGAGAAACCAGCTCTTTGGCTAGGTGGTAGCCAGCGCCCACCAGCGCTATCTTATTGCTGCCCGTGGTTTGGGTAAAGGAGCAGCTTTGGGAGTCTGCAGCAAACTGTTGTAACGTGTGTGGACTCTGAGGGAGCAAGTCCTCCTTCCTCCCACTGCTGCGGCTGCTTGTCTCCACCTTCTCAGGTCCAGCCCTGCCTCCCTTCCTCCGACCCCAGCGGGCAGCCTGCACCTTCCAGGAGCAGGTGAGGGAGGCTGCCCCTCTGGTCTTGGCTGGGGATTCACCATCTGCGAGCCAAGGGGCTGTCTGGGTGGGTGCCAAGGGATGGGTGAGACAATAGAGAACAAGCTCTGGGGCCATTTTCTTTTCTGAAAGGTCTTCATTTCCACACTAATTGCAATTTTAAATCAGCCTGGGTTTCAGACTCGGCCCTATTTGCTGCATCGGGCTGGCAAGTCTTTCCTGGCCTGCTTCCTCTGCCTCTGTTTTCTTGGCCAGACGCAGCCAGTCCTAAATTGACAGGGAAAAACACAGCTCTCCAAATTATTGTGGTGTCTTGTCCGGGTTATTATAGAGCTTGGGACAGATCCCAAACAGGCCTCAGCTGCTGTGAGCACTGACCTGACCCAGCATCTCTCGACCTTCATTTCTGTTTGCTGACCAGTAGGGCCTGAATCTTCTCCACATCTCCCAAAGGCTCATATGTTGAAGGCTTGGTCGTCAAGCTGTGGCACTACTGGGAGGTGACGAAACCTTTAGAAAGTTGGGCCTTGGGGAAGGAAGTTAGGCCCCGGAAGTGAGGTGTGCCCCGGAAGTGAGGTGTGCCCCGGAAGGGAATATTGGGACCCCATCCTCTTTCTCTCTTTCTTTGTTTCCTGGCTGCCACGAGGTGAACAGCTTTGTTCCTACACAAGCCATGATGTGCTGCCCTCCAAACAATGGAGCCAACCAACCATTGACCGTGTCTTGATTACTTTCCTGTCGCTGAGACACAACACTCAACACCGACAATTGACAGGAGGAGAGGTTATTTTGGTCCATGGTCAGCCAACTCCAAAGCAGAAACAGCATGATAGAAAGGCGTGCAGAGGAAAGGTGCTCACCCCAGGGCAGCCAGGAAGCAGAAAGAAAGGAGAGCTGGGGACAAGAACACCCTCCACCCAGGCCCCACCTCCTAACATCACATTCAGCTACTGAACTGGATCCGTCCGGGATCAGTTCACTGACAAGCACAGCGCCGATGCTGCAAACACAAGACTCTGGATGGATATTCCGTATCTAAGCCATAACACACTGGAACCTCTGAAATCACAAGCCAAATTAAACTTGTCCTCGTTTAAATTGATTTGCTCAGGTATTTTGTCACCGCACTTGAAAGGTAACACACTGACTACAAATAAATTTCATTTTCCTCAGACTTCTCCAAGCTTCTCCACAAATCAAGTAGCACACGAAGGCTAGAGCCAGCTGGGCTTGCTGGATGGGCAGACCCCAGACCTGCAGACCTCTCCCCAGCCTGGGCTAACCCTCCCTCCAAAACGCCCTTTCTTTATTGCAGTATTTACTGAGGCAAAAGCAGTTAAGGGCTGGGCTGTGGAAGTGACCAGATACGAATGGAGAATAGGAAGACTACAAGGTGGAGAGATCTGATGGCTGGAAGGAGGTGGGTGGGCAAGACTAAGCATGGATGTGGGAGCAACACAGGCCCTCTGCCAGACTGGTTTCGTTAAAGCTGGTATAAAGGGTTTGTATGTTCGGTAGTCGAGAGTGAAACCAGGAACCATTTCAGGTCTTGGGCACAGAGCAACGGCGAGTGCACATTTTTTCCAAGAGTGGGAATGGGAGAAGGTTTACTGAAAGGCTCACGAACTTATCGGGGAGATTCCTCGGGCGTACTTCCAGTCCCTTCACACTGCCTCGGCCCCTTCTCTAGCCGTCCATGAAATGTAAGATTGCAAACTCGATGTATTTCACATGGGTCCGTTTTCTATTTGGTGCAGTGCGTAGTTGGTCTGCATGTTGACAACTAATGGGAAAAATGCAACTGTTTAAAACTGTGAGGGAAAAAGAAAGCCGCAAGGGAAAGGATGCAGACCGGCTCGTAGATTGCAGCCTTCGCTCTAACCCCGGAGGCCGGTCCAAGGCGAGGAGGATTTCGTTCAATTACGCAGAGTCTAACCTCTGCACTGTAATAAAAGGGGTAAGGTTGTCACCGGCTGTGTACGCGCCTGGAAGCCGGAAGACAGCAGGGAAATCACATTAAACCCCGGCTGCCAGGTTTCGTTGATAGGATAAGGCGAAGTCTGCACGGTCGCGGGAGAGGCGCGCTGCCTGCACCCTGATTGGCCCGCTGTGCTGCCCTCCCCCGAGGACGGGGTGGGCGGAGCCCGCGCAGGGGGCGGAGCTCGTGCGAGGCGGAGTTGGGCCCGACCCGGCGAGCACGCAGAGGCAGGGTGGGTTTCCGGGGCGGGAGGGGTCGTCCCCGCCGCCGTGCAGGCCGCCCCCGGGCCTCGGCGGTGAGCAGGGAGCAGCTTCCTCAGGGGCGCCATCCATCAAAGTCCTGCTGCCGACCGAGAGACCTCGCCTGCAATACTAATGCGCGTGGACGCGAGCGCAGGACCCGGCGGGGCTGTCCGAGGACAAACGCCAGCAGAGCCCGGGGCGGGGCCCAGGCGGTCTGGGCCTCCGCCTCTCCGCGCCGGGTCTGGGGCGGGGCATCCCTGGTGGATATTGATCGGCGGGCGCCGGGCGCGGTAACCACGACGACGGCGCGAAGGGCCCCGTCCGGTCGCGGGAAGCCCCGCCTCCCCGCGCTCGCTATTGGCTGTCGACCGCGGAGCTCCTCGAATCCACCAATCATCGCCTGCGTCTCTGTACAAAGGGAGGAGAGACGCCTCGTGGCGGAAGCCGAGCTCTGCTGGAGAAGCCCGCCTGGCGGCTTAATTGGGGTTAAAGTAAACTCCCACCAAAGAGGAGAAAGGCGAGCCGCATTACCTAATCGTGTACATTTAGGGGTACTCTACGAGAGCCCGGGCGGCCCTCATAACCAGCCCTGGCCAGTTCCCTTGGCGAAGAGCCATCAGATTGGGCTCATCCTGGATGTCTACGGACACTGGTTCAGGCTCCATCGCTTCCTGAGGCAGTGTCGCTTCCCTTGGGAGAGGGGAGTCTTTCTTCAATTTAAAAGGCCTGGATAGTCCGTCTGGATCCTTCAGTTCCAAATTTCTGAGTCAGGCCTTGGAAGCCAAGGTTGTTTTAGCATTCGGGCCTGAACCTTAAAGCCCCAAATGGGAGGCTGATTTAACTTTTTTTTTTTTTTTCTTTGCCTCTGTCTGCAGAGAGAATTAGCTGTCTCATTCCCCTTCGCCGCAGGGAGGTGAAAATCAATAGGTGCTTCATCTGCAAGGGAGATGAATTTCCCATCTAACCTAGCGAGATGAGGGACGCCTCTGGGCTGAGGATTGATAGAACTGTCAGATGTCAGACCCCGAAGGGGCCATAAATAATCCAGTCCAATCCCTTGGCTTTTCCGAGGAAGAGAGGCCTAGAAATGCAGGAGACTGCGCGAGGCCACCCAGCTGTCAAGAGCCTGGATGGAAATCAGTGCCCTTTTGGCTACACCATGCTGGACAGCTCTGGCTGCTTGCTTTCCTTGAGGACCCCAGTTTACTGTTTCCCCTTCCTCTCCCTCTTCTTCTCACAATATCCAATAATCACTGGCAATGTGCAAAGCCAGCCCTCAGAACCTCAAAGGCAAGGACCAAGCTGAATTTTCTTGTCCTACCAAAGATGGTTTCCTGGCCACAATCCGAAGACACGGGTATTTCTGCCACCTGGAGGCTGTGACTCCACTTCCAGCTGATTTGACAAACTCAAAGCCGTAAGGAGCCCAGTGGCCAACCACTGGGTTAGCAATGCCATGACAGATGGCCCAGATCCTCTTATTTCCCAGATGACCCAACCCCACAACACAGAATCCACTACGCGTGGTGTCTATAGGACTTGCAGCCACCAAGAATAGATTTCCTCGTATTACCTGTATCTTGGGCAGCATCAACCATTTATTGGACTCTGGCTAGCCTCAAATGATGCAGGAATTTGCCAAGGTCACAAAGAATCATTGCCCTTGGAGAGCTTGTGATGTGATTAGTCAGGCAGAGCCCCTGTACTAAAGCACAACCAAGTCTGTCTCAGAGGTTTCCATCACTCCCTTGTCATGGTGACACCAGTATTAATGTCCAGTTTTTAATTACTTGAGAGTCCCCACCAACGAAATTTCAGGACCTTGGGTGCCTCCTCCTGTGTTCCTTCTCCAAGGCCTGAAAGGCCATTTAAAGCCATCACTTCCCCATTGCCAGTGATGGCTCTGTCCCACCCCCCAGCATCCCTGCCTTTATATGGGGCTGTTTCTTGGGAATCCCAGGTCTGCTAAACTCTGAAAAGTCCAAATGCGGGAGCAACAATGGGCTCTGTGCAGCGTCCTGTGAGTCCTGCTGTCAAAGGGCCAGGCCTGGTTCCATTCCCTGGTCCAGTGGTGGTGAATGGCACACATGTTACATGTTTTTCTTTTAAAACAAAAGATGTTAATAGATGAGTTGTTTTTTTCTAAACCAAAAAAAAAAACCTCAGTGTTCAGGCTTCGTTGCAGTGTTGGCACTTTGCAATAAATAAGTGGGTTTGGGGTTGCAGTTTGGGCACTTGTCTCTAAAAGGTTCACCATCACTGCCTTAGGGGCTACCAGCTCTTCTCTCTGTGCCTCCGGATACTCAGCTATTATCTCAGTCCTGATAAAGATTTGAAGAAAAGAAAAAGGGCTACAATGCTTTTCATGCATTTCTTTCCTCCCTACAGGACAAAGTCCAAAATCTTTTTCCACGTTGCTCAGAGCAGGGCCCACTCCATCCTTAACTGGCACCGATGCTTTGAGCACCCGCTCCGTGCTGGCACTAGGGGTGTGGTGGTGGGCCACAGCATCATTAGAAAGGAATTTTCTAGGTATGAGGAGGAGAAATCCATTCAGTTGTCTTGGGAAGACATCTCCCTCTGGACTCTACTCTTCCCCAGGAGGGGACATTGGTACTGGTGATCCCACCCAGGCTAGCTTACCATATAATTGATTTTGGACTTTAAATTTACAAATAAGTCTCTTATGACCTCATTGAGAATGAACCAGTTCTCCCAGAACCTCTGGGCGACTGGGTAAAATTTTTTAGTCCTACAAAGCTGTGAACTAGATTCCCACCAAAATCATGTGCATCTGTAGGGTCCTGTAAGCAGCAGGCCAGAGCCAGAGCCTTCCCCAACCCCTCCGAGCTTCAGCCAACCACCTGCATTGAACCATTTTTGAGTTCGTTGAATGGGTGGAGGGATGGATGAACAAATGACAGATGACTGCTGATTGGCTAGTTGAGTATAAGGAAGAATGGAAAGAACTAGAGTATATATACTTGGGAGAAGGGGAAGAAGAAGGAAGAGGAAGGAGGAGGAGGAGGGAGGGTAAGGAGGAGGGCAAGAAGGAGGAAGACAGAGAAGAGGAGAGAGAATGTATGGAGAGAGGCAGGGGAAAGCCCCAGGGAAAGGTGGATCATGGTGCCATTGAAGGAGCACAATATTCCCAGTTCCTTTGCCCCTAGAAAGCGAACCATAGCCACTTTTTCTTCAAACCCTGTAGTGACATCCACCTCTCTCTAGTCAAACAGACTTCTCCTCCAGGGCTGGGTGGGGTTAGGAGGACCCAACAAGAAAGAAGGCAGATGCGAAGCTGCTGAAACACCAAGTCTAGATTCCCTGTAGTGCCAGAGATAGAGATGGAAGCACAACAGCCTGTTACTCCCACTTCTGACCCGAGGCCCTACACGGCACAAAAATAGGACTGTCTGGTACCAGCACAGTCGGGCAGCACCAAAAGGCCCCTGTGACCAAGTCATCAACCCTGCTCCCAACAGGCCCCTTTGGGTTTGTCCCTTGGTGACTGCAGAGCCAACAAGCAGAACCAGGAGAGAAAAGACTGAAGAAAGGTCTATCTTGCAGCAAGTAAGATGCATGGGAGATAATTCTCCAAACAAGGCCTCTCTGGGCAAAGAAAGCAAGGGGCTTTTATTGGGGAAACTCATGCATATGCATAAGGAAACGCTGCCCATCACATGTAGAGGCTGACACATTCCTGATCATGTCCAGTTCATGGCCACACATTCATGTTCAAAAAAAAAAAGAATGGACAGGAACGCTTCCTGGATGGAGAATTTAATATTATAACAAACAGGATTTTACCCTAGATCCCCTAAAAAGAGTGAGTCAGAGGCCTGAAGTTTTGGCTGGTTCCATCTAAGTTTTTCTGGAAGACCTCATCTGAAACAAACAATTTGGAAGGAGCATTAACAGTCATTAACTCCTCACTCTCCAACCATAGTTGATCCCCGGAACGCACCTGCTTATGAGTTAGATGCATCTGTGACGTTAGCATCTTCCACTAGGATGTCTCCACTTGCAAGATCCAAGTCTGAATCCCTGTGTCAGACCAGCCAGTCCCTTAGCAGGGTTTATGTGAACCCTAATTCGAGACAGAGAAAGACACGATTAAAAAAAAACAGTGTGCCTACTGAGAGATAACAAGAAATGAAGAACAAACTGCCACCATGTTGCTGGGGGTCCCCAGTGCTGAGGAAATCTGGTTTTCCTGATTCAAGTGGGAAGCTCTATTCTGCTGTCTTAGAAAAAAGCCAGGAGAGACGGTAGCAGAAGGTGATGCAGGACCTGAAAGCGTTCTGTAAAGAGGTTGCCTTTGTTCTCCCGCAAGAATTCCAGTGGAGACAAATGCTTTCCACATGGTGCAAGAGGCGGTTTCTTTCCGCTCGCTTCTGATCCTTAGACTCTGCAGCGTGTAGACAGTCATCATTCCACAAAGAGTCTTCCGGAAGCAGAAGTCCCTCCCTGACCTCCCAGCCCACCTGAGTGGGAGAGCCACATCCCCACGCGGTAGAGAGCCGCAGCCATGAGCGGGGGCTTGTCCTCACTGGGAAGAAGGACCCGAAACACAGGCTGTTCACGGTGGCCCTCGCCTCGGTCAGGCAACTCCTCACCTAAAAGCAACCTTCCTGTGCCCTGGGTTCCATCGTTCCTCGCAGACAGACCAACTACCAGACAAAATCAGGTCAAATCAAACCCAGGACTGGGGAAGGCACTCTCCTGACTGCTGCCGGACACATCAGCTATCACAGTCTGTCTGTAGGAAAACTGTAAAACACGAGTAAATAACTATAAAAATAAGCATGCTCTAATTACACATTCTCACTTCCAGGAGTCTACCCCTAGGAAATAGGCAGGAATGACTTACACATAAGATTCTTTCTACACCATTTTAAAAAGTTAAAAAAAAAAAAGAGCAAAGGAGAAGTAACCTAAGTAATTAACAACAGGGGATTAAGTGGTCTCTTGTATGTTGGGTCAACTGTAACGTCACCCTACAAAACTAATATCAGAGTATATGCCCTAATAAATAAGTAAATATTTTTTATAAATTACATGTGAGCCAAACTATGTGCGTTACTAAAAACACATTATGGTCATTGTAAACAATGTTTTAAATTTATTTTGTTTATTTTATTCATTTATACTACAAAAATATTTTGGCATGGAGCAATGTGATTTTGGATATGTTCAATTACTTGTTAAAGTCTTAGGTCAACACTTTGGGATACATTTGAAAATTCAGTATGTTTTTATACTTGGTTATGATAGTTGCCATAATTGAAAACAACCTTTTATAAAGACACAGATGCAAATACTATAAAAGCATAAGTGAGCATGTTTACTAAATTAAGAAATTCATTTTAATATACTAAGTATATTGAAGTTAGCCTAAGTGAATTTCCTATTGCTATAATAGCAATCATAGGTCTTACATTTTTTATATTTTAAACAAATGCAGCCAAAACCCTAACATTTTCATTGGCAGATATTTTAACAAGTAAGAAAATTCTGTTCCACATTTTGAGTTGAACAAATGTGAGTTTTTATATACATTATAACTGTATATTTTCTAGCAATAAAACCATCACATTGGAAATCAAAATCCTCTCACTATTTCTTTCAGAAGGTATATTTTATGATTTATTGTTGAATATCACCATAACTTGAGGGAAAGATTCCAAGTGTTTTTATATTTTGAAAGTTAAGTAACATAAACACAAAAAAATCTTAACTCCTTTTATATTTACTGTTTTACACAATTTACTACAACATACAAATCCAACATCAGAGTAGATAAAAAAAATTTTTGCTCATTTTTTATGTCCTTAAAAATATTATAAACATTTCATGATATAGTAAAACCTCTATTTTATAAACTGAGATTCACTGTAGAACAGCCCTTCTGGCTTTCAATTTTTTACTATAGTAATTCGCCTAGGAACATATCTCAAGTGTGGTGTAGATTATTAGACCATTTACTATCTGCTTGGTGCAGTTTAAACACTTCAAGCATATTAGTTTATTTAATTTTCAAAACTATCCCTCAAGTGGAGGGTAGAAATGTAACCCAAGTATGTTTAGCAGTGGGGCCTCTGATAAGTGATTAAAAGAGACAAGGTCATTAGGGCAGAGCCTTATAAGAAGACAGAAATGCCAGAGGACACAGGCATGTGCCAGCTTCCTGTCTCTTGCCATGTGATGCCCTGCACCCCTCAGGACTCTGCCAGCAGAAAGGCCATCAGCAGATGTGGCTTCTTGACTTTGCGCCTCCAGAACCTTGAACCAAGATAAACCTCCTTACTTTATAAAGCTATCAGCCTCAGGTATTTTATCATAGTAACGGGACATAGATTCACATTAGGTAACTCATCCACAGTCACACAGCTATCAAGCAGCAGTAATTTAAGCCATGACACCTTGTGTCTAGTGATCCTGCTGTCATCCATGGTGCAACACTGCAGCTCTTCCTTTTTTTTTTTGAGATAAGGTCTTGCTATGCAATTCAGGTTGGGCTTGAACTCACAATGTAGCCCAGGCTGGCCTCAAACTTATGGCAATCCTCCTGCCTCTGCCTACCAAGTGCTGGGATTATAGGTATGTGCCACCATGCCCGGCCTATATCTGCATTTTTAAGCCATTTGTTACAGTTTGGATCTGAAATGTACCTCCAAAGACTATGTGGTAAAGGCTCGATCCTGGTGGTGGCACTACTGGTAGGTGGGGGAAACTTTAAGGGGTGGGGCGTAGTAGTAGATCTTTGGGTCACTGGGGCGCACCCTTGAAGGGATTGTGGCATCCCAGCCCTTCTGCTTCCTGGCCATGCGTGAGCAGTTTGGCTCAGCCCAGCACTCATGCCATGATGTGCCAGCTCACCACAGACTCAAAGCAAGCAATGGAGCCAACCTGTCATGGACTGGAACCTCCAAAACCATAAGCCAGAATAAACCTTCTGCCTTTGTAGGTTGATCATCTCAGGTATTTTGTTATAGTGATGGAAGCTGACTAACTCACCATTATGGAAGACATCATTCATTACTGAGAATATGTGTCCTTCCTATTAAGGTTTAGATCTGGATTGTCCCTCTAAAGTCTCATGTGTTTGGAAGGTGATTGCATCATGTGGGTGCTATACTCATTGGTGGACTGGTCTGCTGATGGACTCACAGCTGATGTGCTGTTAGGAGATGAGACTTGGCTGGAGGAGGAGGGTCACTGTGTGGAGGGGCAGGGTGGATGTGTGGCCTGCAAGTGCCTATTTCCTTCCCAGGCTTTCCCCTTCGCTCTCTGCTTCCTGGCCACCATGAAGTGAGCAGCTTTCCTCCATCAGACCCTTCCTTCCACCATGCCTTTCCTGCTAGCAAGCCAGTGGACTACAGACTGAAAACACAAACCAAAATAAACCTTTTCTTCTTTAAGTTGTGAGCCAGTTATTGTGTCTCAATAACTCAGAAAGTGACCGAGACTCTTCCATTATCCTTTTGTAGTGGCTTACAAAAACATACTTCATGTGTTTCATTTTTAAAACAGAATTTAGCAACTGCCATAACTGAAGACTGTTGGAAAAACATGTACTCTCATCGAACTATATGGCAAAATTCCCACGCTGTACTATGTATTCCAATATTTGTTTCTTCAAATATTCAACAACTGCTTTCCATGCATCTTAAAGGTATTTTATGAAAAAATACTACATTTAAATTCATCCCCTTGTTTTTTCCATGTGTTATTGTGGGCAGTTTTAGCATTGTATGTGGCTTCTAAGCATCTAAACATTTATTATTATTAATTTAGTAAAAATGGTTCAGTGCCGAAATGTTGCACAACTTTAAACGCTGGTGAGGAAACATGGCGATTTGTCTGTACATTCTCCGTATGTCACATTTTATGGTCTTGTCTACGGTGACATTCTCATTCTCTTAGATCTCAAGGTACAATACACATAATGGAAGGTCCTGATGGATGAAATGTCTGTATATCGCCAACTCATATAATCTTCTCAAGATGTTTGCGTATTTTTGGCTAACTTCTTTTCAGATCTGATCATACTGCTTTTACTTCTAACAAAAACCACAATGAGCTCACACTGGAAGCTGAAAAAGAATCCACTACACCATTTTCTTGTTTTTCTTTCATGCTCTAAATTTTCTGTAGGAAGCTTTTAAAGCCAGTTGGTTGTTTGTGAGGGTTATTAGTTTAAAGAATATAATCAGGAATTCCCTTTAACCAAACACTCAAATTGCAGTAAACTGCAACTTGCTAAAAGGAAACAAAGCCATGCAGGTACCATTATCAAGCCCTCTCTGTCCCCAGAACCCCACAGACACTAGATACATGAAGACTGATTATAGTACCAGGCCAAGTCCAGGGATTACAATTCAGAAAATGTTAATTTAGTTCTTATTTGGGGACAAAAATAAATAGGAAATGAAGTTGTAATGTTTTCTTTTCTCATTCCCTGCATCTCTCATACCTCTCACTTTGCGAACCACAAAGGAATACTTTGCAGACATTAAAAATTGTGTTACAGGAGTAGGGGTGTAGCTCACACAATGTGCATGCTTAGCATAAGCAGGGCCTTATGTATAATTCCTAGGTCCAAAAATTTTTTAAAATATGTTGTATACAAAACTTTATGTAAGGGCATAGGAAAATATTTACCATATATTGAGTGGGAAAAGTCAGGTTCAAAAATAAGATACTTTAGGACATTCTATCTGACCAAAAAAGTATATACACAGATACATACACATACAATATTTATTCATGTAAATGGCAGGAGGCAAATTAAAATGTTTAATGATATTTCTTGCCTATCATTACCTGTGTCAACTATCTTAGTCAAAATTTCCTCATTACTACAGAATACCTAACATCCACAACTTAAAGGAGGCGAGGTTATTTTGGCTCATATTTTAGACGTTTCAGTCCTTGTATGGTCAGCAGCAAGGTGGAAGGGTCCAGTACTCGGAAGCTGCTTACGTCATGGCAGCAAGAAAGCAAAGAGAAAAGGGAGGAGCCAAGGAAGGAGATAAACACTTCCAGGTCACACCCCCAGTGACCTGCCTCTTCTGACCAGACCCAGCCCCGCAACAGCAACTCAGTGCTAAGCCCCATAATCTAATCACCTTCCAAAAGCCTCACTTCTGAGTACATGAGGCTCCTGGGGGACATCTAGATATAAACCATAACGCCAACCTAGCACTCTGTATTAGTCCATTTCCTATTGATATAATGAAATAGTTGAGGCAGTTACTTTAAAAAGAAAACAAGTTCATTTACCTTGGAGACTGAAAGTCTAAGATCAGGCGGCCCCACTGGTTCAGCCTCTGGTGAGGACCTTGGGGCAATAGGCATCACAATGGCAGGAGAACGTACAGAAAAGGTTCTGTGGTGAGACAGGAGGCTGGGGGGATTCAGGGGCTGGGTTTGAACTTTTCCAGCAAGCTATTCTCGCAAGAGCTAACCAGGACTCCACCATATGAGAGTCAATCTCTTCCAAGGGTAGCAACCACCAAAGACCTAACTACCTCCCACTAGATGTCACCTCTTAAAGGTTCCACCATTTCGCAACATCCCTAGACTGGAGACCCAGCTACTAGCAAATGATACCTTGGGGGGACCCTCAAACCATATCCAAACCATAGCACATCCCTTTGTGTTGGGGGCGGGGGCATGCACATATATGGAATGTCTCCCAAAGACCATGGGTTAGAGGCTTAGTCACAGCTTGTGGTACTTTTGGGAGGTGATGGAACCCAGGGAGCCTTCCTCACCTCACTCTCATTGCCATCAGCTTCATGTCTTCACCAGCTTCCTAGGGCCCCAGGGGTTGGAGGAAGTTAGGACACTGGGGGAATGTCCTGAGGGAGATATTGAGACCCCAGTCCCTTCCTTTTCTTTCTTTTTCCTTTTCTTTCACTTCCTGGATGCCATGAGGTGAGGAGTTTCTTCTGCTATGCTCTCCACCATGATGTGCTCTGCTATTACAGGTCCCAAGCCATAGAGCCAAGTGACCATGGACTGAAATCTCTGAAACCATAAACCACAATAAATCTTTTCTCCTAATAATTTGATTTTCTCAAGTATTTTGTCACAGCACCAGAAAGCTAACACACACAGCATCCTAGAAAAGAAGGAGAGAACATGTGGCCGTCTGCATTTATGCATCTGCAGAGAAGAACTTACCAAATAGCATGTGGACGAGGGAGAGGCCTAGAGTTGGGACTCAGTTTGAGAACAGCCCAGGTGAACAATGGCTCTCTGGAAAGTACATGGATACAGGGTGCCAGGGAGAAGGGGGACAGAAAATACGTGTCAGATAAACTTCCAAGCTCCCAGCTTTGTCCTGGCGCAGACATTCTGCCAGCCTGGTCTTAAGCAATATCCTGTATTCTAACATGGCCCTCCGAAAGGACATCATAGGACTTCAGTGCTGTCTTCCGCACATGCCAGAGGGTGGCTGAATTCTCACGTCAGGGGCAGAGTGCTGCTCTTCCCACGCTAAACAGAAATGAAATAATCTAGCACCTGGGAAACATTGAGCCATTGGCCCGTGTATGGCTGTGGGTGCCAGACTCCAGGTTCTCTCTGGTTCTGCTCAGCATCCGCATCCCAGTGGCCCTTGTCCGCACCTTCCCTCCTGTGAAGGTGGAGCTTTCTTTGGCCTGTTGCCAGTGCTGTTCGGCACACTGGGTCTCAGTCTATCTCAGCAGGTCTGAGAGGCCAGGCTGGAGCTCTGGGCACACAGCTGAGGTGACCAGGACTGACTGTCCATCATCGGTGACAACCAATCATAGAGCCCCATTCCCCCCTGCTCCTGCAGTTGCCACAGTGAGGCCGGGCCTCCCAGACACGCCAGTGCCACGGGGCACAAGGAAAGCCCACAGGAGTCCGAGGATGGGCGGGCCGCCCTCACTCATCCACCGTGCTGGACTCTGGGCTTCCCTTCCCAGGGGACACGTAACTGAAAGGCGAGGCTGTTGCCAGCCCCAGTGCCAAAAGCAGCATTGGTTTCTTTCAGCATCAAGCATCTCCCCTTCCTGGATCAAAGCCTTGGGCCGAAGAGATAATAAAATCAACATATTATTTATTTTAGCTGCCACACATGGAGTTCCAAATAAAACAGTCAGCCCTTTATACACATGCTCTCTTACAATCCAATCGGCAGCCTCTCTGGGGTAGGTTCTTTTATGTTTTTTATAGATGAGGAAACTGAGGCTCAGAGAGGTTAAATAATAATTTGCCTGAAGTCTCATGGCCAAGAAAAGCTAGAGCCTGTTGGACCCGTGTGTGTCTGGTGACAAATTCTGTGTTCCTTCCTCAGGGAACCCCCGCTGGAACTGTGGCCGGTTTGCGGGTGACTTTAGGGCTGGTCGTGAATGCTTGCCCCAAGGTGCACTCTAGCATCAACAGTTAAAGGGCAGACAGGTCTGGGGCCTTAGGCAGCTGGTAGAGACCCAAAGTCGATGGCGACAAGAGTCCAGGTGAGCAGGGTTCCTTGGGCAGCCACCCACCTGTCCAGACAATTTCACTCCACACCCCAGGTCTGAGCAAATGATACCAGGTTTGGAAGAGGATGAAGCAGAGGTCCCTGCGATTTGAAGGAAAAGGGGGCAGGGGCGGCTTCAAGGGTGGGAAATGAGAAGACAGGGCCCTGGACAGGGACATTTTTGAACCCCCGAGTGTTTCAGGAACCCGCTGTGGCCAAAGCTCCCTCTGTCCCCAGAGTGCAGTCCCCTGCGGCCAGGAGCTTCTAATCCAGGTGAGCATGCTCGAGCATACCTGTGCATCGGTGCGCATGTGTGAGCGCATGTGTGCACGTATGCGTGTGCAGGGCGTGTGTGTACACGTGCATGTGCGTGTTGGCGAAACAGATTCTCATCGGCCCCGAGTTGGGGATTATGCTCCAGTCAGAGGCCCCAAAGGCCAAACATGTGCTCTGTGCTCTTGCCAGCACTGAGGCCTCTGGCAAAAGCGGCCTATTTTATGGATGAGCAGGAAAGCCCCACACGAATTTAAGAGGCCACCTGGAGAGATGATTATGATTTTTAAGAGCTAATGCCGCCACCCACGACTCACTGTTTATGAACGGCCTTTGCTCACCATCACTATCATAAACCGTGTGTGAGACACTGTGTATTCGTGGGCCACCCAGAGCACTGGGTGGGCAGGGGACATTCGGCACTAATCAAGGTGCTGGGAGGAGACAGGGCCCCACGGCTGCTGGATGAGATGAGAGCTGAGACCAAACAAAGGCAGCGCAGGCGGCTGCCCCCGCACACAGCTGCACAGCGGCCTATTGAAGGTAACAGATCCCGCTAAGTTATGCAGCCAGGCGCACACAGGGAGGCACAGCCCGTAAATCAACAACAGGCGCACAGCTTTGGGGAGGCTCCTGCAAGCCTGGGATGCAAACGTGCTCTCAGCCTGGGTAAAGAGGACAGAAAGCAGGGATGAAGGCAGTCTGAGGCTATCTTACTAGAAAACACTATGAGTGAGGCTGTGAGCGTCAGGTGGGGCAGGATGCCTGACTTGGGCCTGAGGATGCTTGGCCTGGAGAAGATGGTCTCAAAAAGGGCTTGGCAGCCACAGTGCAGAGTCAGCCCCCACCGTCCTGCAGCCCCAGGGACACAGGCACCCCTCCCTGTGAGCCATGAAGAGGCATCTGTAAAGGAGGAGAGCAGGATGAGCACCTCCATCCCTTCAGCTCACCCAGTTCTCAGCTCCTACAACTGTGCAGACTGGGGCTGAGACCCTGACTGGGGGCGGGGATGAGGAAGGTGGTCTGGCCGCTTTGCAGCGAAGAGAGCTCACGGGCACCAAGTCTCTTCCTCCAGGTTGCAAGTGAGGAAAGAGGCCGAATCCCAGAGAAGCCACCAACTGGCCCAAAGTCCACGGCAATGCTGGGCACAAAACTCACGTCTCTTGGTGTCCAGCTCAGACCCCGAGGCCGCAAGCGACCAGATCAGGTTTCTGCTCTGCAGCTGCAGCTTCCAAAATGTTACCTGCTCTCTAAAATAGAACCTTGTGGTTCATAGCTTGAAACAATAATGTATGATGAAAACAACAAAGCCTTCAGCTCCAACTCTAGTTTTGCTTTGGGTACCCACCCCATCGCTTACTGCAGAGGAAAGTGGGAATTAATCACTGTTGTTCACAGGGCAGCTCCATTCCTGCAGGTGTGGCCTGGAGGCTCTGCCTTGGTGAGGACGTGAACAAGCTCCCGAGGTCCTTCCAGGACTATGGAACGGAGAGACTGAGATGGGGAGAAGCGCTCCAAGTCTGCAGCTCACACAGCCTCTCGACAGCCCAAAGTCTGCCCTCGATAGCTTCGTCTGCTGTATTTGTAACACTGAAAATTCATAAAATCGCACACTCCGGGAGCAGTCTGCTTCCTTAAGGTAAAAATCTTCTTGGTACTTAGAAAGGCAAACTCTGCATGTAAAGAAAGATCTTTTCTAATGAATGGGAAAGCTGTTCATGCATGTGAGTGTGCTAAGCCACTGAATTGCATGCTTAAACATAGTTAAAATGGTCGATGTTTTATTATGTATATTTTCACACGATTTTTAAAAGGAGGGGATTAAAGGGAACAAAGAAAAACTTCGTTGTTTTCAGAGTTCCTTCTGGAAAAACTGCACAACCCCTCTAATTCTCATAGGAGTGTAGCTAAAACACCTAGCCCAGAGTCAGAGGCCTCGGCTGTGAGACTCGGCCGTCAGGTCAGTGGTCACAGCCTGCATAGCTCACCTGGCTTGCGGCACCCTGCTCCGTCCTCCACCTCATCCTTAGGCTCCAGGGCAGACCTCCGGCCAATTCCCCACAAGACAGAGTCCGGATCAGCTGAGCTTCACACCTGCCGTCCAGGCTGCTTCTGCACTAAGTCCCGTGGAAGGAGCAACTGATTTTCAGAAGCTACATGTTGCGACCACAACTCCCATAAGGGCAGAGTACAAACTGCCCTCAAAGGGGCTTCACACAGCAGATGTTGAAAGAGTGCGCCATGCCGGATGGAGACACGGACCGTGTGCTGCTGCGTCCCTGGGAAACACGCTAAGCACCATCTACGCCAGTGTACGCCTGCCTGTGTGTCACAGGAGCGCACACAGGACACTGTCGCAGAAAGCACCAGGTCTGAGGAATGTGTTAGTCTACTTGCCTTTATTGTAACAAATACCTGAAGGAATTAACCTACAAAGAGGAAAAGGTTGTTTTGGCTCACAGTTACGGGGGCTCCGGTTCATGGCTGGTTGGGCAAAAGGCACACAGCGAGGACATAGAGACCATGACATGGAGCTCAGCCATGATTAGGGATCCTAACAGAACCCCAGGACAACATTGCCCGGGTCGGGGTAAATCAGGGTGCAGCCCTCTCCTCACAGCCACACACCCCTGGGCCACGGGGAAGACCGGGCAGCTTGTAAGAGAGGGGAGAAGGGAAGGGACCAACACCTCTGATGGATTTGCAACCAGATTCACGGGGAAACTCAAGCTAAGAACTGGGTGTGAGGTGGCCTCACAGTAGCACAGGACACCTGGGAAGAGTCAGGAAGTAGTAGCTACAGCCACCCTATCATCATCCCTCCACCACTCTTCCTCCTTTCTGCACTTCCTGTCGTCCGCCTTCACCGGCCTCCTCCATTTCCAGAAGCAGTCATGTCTCCTGCCCCGGCCTTCCCAGGGGCTGTGCGTCCCTGACAGACTCCTCCTCTGGCCGCAGCTCCAGGGCCCTTTCCTCAGGGAAGCTCGCTCTGATCTCAGGTTTTGACTGTGACCCTTCGTAAACAGACCTCCAGTCATCTGTGTTCCCTGGATTATAAATCCCCTGAGAGCTGGAAATAGATCTGGTACTATTCGTCATAAATTCTGGTGTCTAACACAGACTACTCAAAATTAGGTTTCGATGGATAAATGCAGGGGCTTGAAAGATTTAGGGTGCATCCCACTCGCCAGCTTTCTACACTTCAGCTATCTGTGCCGTATAAAGATGCAAAAAGACCTGCCCCTCCCACCATCTAGGCTTCCTATAAGGATCAAATGAAACTCAAGATATGAAAATGTAACAAGTTTTACTATGAGATTGTAGTTGAACTAATACCAAATTATGCCAGGTGCCTAACCCTTACTATGTACCTACTACAAACCGGGCACTCTGCAAAGTGCTTTGCTTACGTTATCTCACTGAAGCTTTATTTTAAAAACCATGAAGGATGTTTTTCTTCTGCATTCTACATATAAAGAAATTGAAGTCGCTAAAGTTTCAGAAATATGCTTTGGTTCCAATTAGAAATGTAGGATCTGCACATAGCGCTGTGCGACCCCAGCGCCACACGGTCTTGCCTGCCTGTGCCTCCCTGGAGACCCGCTTCACCCAGCTTCCCCACCGTGGAGTGGGCTGTTGGGCTGGCTACAAGCCAAGGCGAGGAACAGCACAGGCCCACTCCTATCTGGGTCCTTCCCAAATCCTCTAGTATGAATTCAGAATTCACCAGAGCACAGTGTCCCTCGGTATCAAGGCAGTTTGGCAAGAACCTAGATTTGGTAGAGAAAGCCATTTCTACGAAGAACACTGCATTAGTTACTTTGCATTACTACAACAAAATGCCTGACACAACTAGCTTTATAAAGATAAAGGAGTTATTTAGCTCACAGTTTGGGAGACTCAAGGTCCAAGATCCGGTGGCCCCCTCACTTGGTCTCTGGTGAGGGCAGATGGTGTCATATCACTGCAGGAACAAGGATGAGGGCATGTGGTCACATCTCAGACTGGAGCAGAGAGCGACTGAGGCCCTGCAGTCTCTTCCGAGGGCACGCCACCAGTGCCAGGACCTCCCCTTAGTCCACGCCTTCAAAAGCTCCATCACTTCCCATTGTGCCACTTCACAGATGAAGCCTTCCTTACAGATGAAACCACTTTCAGATGAAGCCTTGGCCCCAGGGGATTCTCAAATTAAATAATCACTATCACAACCGTAGCACATCCTGCCCCTGCTGCCTCAGAGGCTCTCCCACAGCCTCGGTGCCTGCATCTCCTGCCCACAGTCTGCTTTTGCCTCCCCCTTGCCTTCCTGGGGACCGCAAGCAAGCAGTCTGTGAGTGTATAGAGTGCCCTTGAGTATTAAAGAAAGCTCTTTTTCAATTAGTAAATGCTTTTAAAGTGATCTGTGACATACTCAGGTTTGCCTCTGGCATGTCCCCCATTATGAAGGCCCATGTGTTTCAGGATTGATGCCCAGACGGCACAGTTAGCAGGTGGTGGAACCCTTAAGAGGTGGGGCCTGATGAAAGTTAGGTCCCTGGAGTTGTGCCCTCGAAAGGGACTTTCAGACCCCAACTCTTCTTCCCTCCCTTTCTCTGCATCTGACCATGAGATAAACCAGTTGCTCCCCCACAGACTCCTCACAACTATAATCTGCCTTATCACAGGCCCAAAAGCAATGAATCTGCCTGATCATGGGCTGAAACTTCCAAAACTTCCAAAATTTCCTGATCATGGGGCAAAATAAACCTTTTCTCTTTATAAGCTGATGGTCTAAGGTATTTGTTACAGTAACAGAAAGCTGATGCACAACCTTAAGATAAAAACCAGCTTCAACATTTTTGTCTTTGTCTCTACATCCAAAAGTACTATCTCCTAAGTTTTTACATAGCACTTTTCTTCTGTTACTATGGAGTTGGTTGATGGTTTCTATCTTGTTCTTCAGAAGGCCTTCAGGTATTTTTGACAAAGCGGTTTTAATTTTAACTGTCTAAGGAACAAGAAAACTCCTAACACAGAGATGTGGGCAGCTATGTCCTTAGAATTTCTTTGGATAATAAAAAAAAGAACTAACTAAATAAATAACAATGATAATTTGAAGCTTTATAATTGCTTTCTTGGACCCTAAGATTAATTATCAAGGAGAGCACATCAAAACATAAAAAAATTATTTTTTTGAAAATCTGACTAGGTTATGCATGGGTAGCTATTTTATCTTGAGTGTATACATACAGAGTTTACTTCTGCAAAGAGGCATTTCCAAATCCTAAATTCTAGGAAGACACACACACACACACACACACACACATGCACGCACAATGACTGCAGAGTATTTGCACCAACGATAAGGAACAAATCAATCTGACAGGTAATTTACCATTACAACTTGATTTCATCAGTCGGGCCACAATGCATTATGAACCAGGAAAATTAGACAAGTCAAGGGAATGATAGTATCAGTGTTTAATGTTTATTTGCCATTACTTGGCAGCACAATTATTCTCAATAAAATATAACCATTCTCTAAGAGAAAAACTTTAAGTGATTCAGCTAATAGTACTGGAAGTTTCCAGCAGACATGGCAACTTGGCGGAGACCGTGTGCCTTTTATTGATGACAGGTGTGACACTAGACAACCACTCTGATTGATCACTGCATTTAGGGGAGATGAAGGGAAACACGCTATTCTCTCTGCAAATAACTTCATTTGTTTGATTAAAGATGTTTCCCTCCTTACCTTTTGAGTGTCATGTAAAGTGTAGTCATTTTAAACTGAGCTGCTGGCTCTGTGTTGGTTATCCCAACCCCAAACAATGTAGGACAAAGTCATCGAGAGTTTTATATCAATATGAAATGTGTTAATAAATGTCACACATAACTCTGATCACTGAAACCCAGATATAAATTCACTCAAAAATGAGTGAGACAAGAGTTTTAATAGATGCCACTGCCTATCAGATTGTTTAGAAATTGAATTTTTGAACACAGGCAGGTTGTTTGAGATAAGCTTCAAAACCAGTATTTTTTTCTTATGGGAAAATTTTTCTTCCCAATGATCTGTTCAGAAGGAATGGGACTGGGGATTTAGCTCAAGTGGTAGAGCACTTGCCTAGCAAGGCCCCGAGTTCGATCCCCAGAACCAAACAAAAAAAAAAAAAAAAAAAAAAAGAAGGAATAAAGAAACACACTTCTGAAAATTTTGATTCCTTACACTTCAAATTTGATTTAAATGTTCCTAATTTTCTCTTGTGTCCCCTTTAACCAGCTACCAGCCACATAAGCTTTAGTTTTAAGATAGTATTTTCTTACATGTAAAAAGACAATAATGGAAACCCCACCATGGTGCCACTGGGAAGTGGTGAAAACTTTGACAGGCGAGGCCTGGTGGGAGTATTTGTCTTGAGGGCGTGGCTTCAAAGGAGATTTAGGGACCCCAGTTACTTCTTGTGCTCCTTCACCTTCTAGTCACCATGTGGTGAGCAACTCTGCTTCACCACACACTCCTTCTACGATGTTCTACCTTGCCACACGGCCAGAAGGAACAGGGCCAATAGATCATGGACTGAAATCTTCAAAACTGTGAGCCAAAATAAATCTTCTCTCTTTATAATCTGATTCTTTCAGATATTTGTTACAGTACCAGTACTAGTAAGCTGACTAACACAGATGAGTATGTTAGTTCTGGCTCATTTCACCAGACAGAAGAATCAAGGAATGCGCTGATATAATAAAGAGAACAGTATGTGCATGATAAAGCTGGCATGAGGGCTACGGTCTGCAGAAAACAAAGCACTGAACCTGTCCTTTTCATTCTCTACTATTTTAATAGCACTAAGCTACAATCAACTTCATAACTTATCCAGAGGCAGGGGAACAATATAGACGAAACTGTCCAAATCCTAACAAAACTACCAATGGTCCCCAATTTATGAAGTTTTTCCTCAACAATTTTTCATTACAGTAGTAAAAAAAAAAAAGTCCATACAACCATTCTGTTTTTCACTTTCAATGCAGTCTTCAGTTACATAAGATACCCCACACTTTATTAGCAAGTAAGTTTTGTGCATTAGAAGGTTTTTCTCAACTGCAGGCCAAGGTAAGTGTTCTGAGAACAATTAAGGTACGCTAGGCTTAGCTGTGATGTTCAGTAGGTTAGGTATCTATTAAATCTAATTTTGACTTACGGTATTTTCTACTTAAATGTGTTTATTAGAACATCACAAAATTTTAAGTTGAGGAATGGATACATCTACATATACATTCAGGACAGAATGACTCCCAGTCCACATAGCAACCAGCTGGTGGTCAGAACACTAGTCAAGTAAGAGAACATGGAACTAGCTCAAGAAGTCAGATCCTTGCTGTGAGTTCAGGTTGGTGAATTTTTTACATTCAATTAGATTGTCACGCATCGGTCTCCATTTGGTAATAATGGTCTACTGAGTTGTGTTCATCTTCCACGTGTTGATGTATTCCACTATGCAATATAAAAAAAATCAGATTTAGTATTATCACTAATCTAATTTTGCTACTTTTCAGCACTCCTGGTAGTTATTGAACAATTGTACATTTGACTAAGAGTGCCAGAAGCTAACTTTAAATAAATGTTGTTAACAATGAAACACTGTTTACAATTTCACCAAAGGCTTTGCATATTTCCAATTGTATTTACAGTATTCCTTTTCTTGACCAATCTTTTTGTTTCTCCTTAGGTTGGGGGAAAAGTTGTCCACTGAGACTTCTGAATGTTTTCTCTACTGCTCATCTAAAATCACACTGAAATGTCCTGGGATTCCATTTGCAAGCTCTGGTCCAGGAGATAGAGTCATCTAAAATTTTTGGCTTCTTTCCATGATTTTTCTTGGCTCTGTAATCCCATCTCTACATTATTTTACCCTGTTCTGTGTGAAGATAATTCTGCTTGCTGGGGATGTAGACCTTGGTACTTCTTGATCTGAATATACCTTAAAGGTAATTTTTGTTGAGTACCATTTTTTTTTCACAATTTCATGATGAACTTTAAGCTTCCTTATACTTTTATACAAGTGTGCAGTCATGTGACAGTTTTGATAACATGCTCCACGTAAGTTTGTCCTTTGAAATCTGTGTTCATGAGAGGGCTTCCTATGCAATCACACTGGTTTATTTAATTTCTCTCTTCCCATTTGGCCTCTCATTAACTGTATAGTTGAAATCTGAAGTAGGAAGAAAGTGTTCAAATGGGAAGGGGAACAAGCGATGGGGAGGAGGAAAGGAAAGAAGGAAAAAAAATTAAGATGTGTTATGTATATGTACCAACCCCCCATGATGAATGCAATCATAAGTACTGAGCACATGTACTAATAAAAAGTTTTAAAAAACAAAAAAATTAAAAAAAACAAATACTTTCCCATGAATCTATGGTACTATTCGTTTTAAATTCTCAAGCCATAGACAATTACCTCTGAGTTTGCCGATACCAGATTACATCACGGTTAACTAAATCTAGTACCATTTTCAGTTTTCTTGTTGTTACGGACTGTAGGATCACAGGATCCTCGCTTCCCAGGCACCCTGTCACTTCCAGACTAACACCAGCTCTTTCTTATTTGCTAACATTGTCCATACAGCTGCTTGCCTTCTGAAAGTATCAGCAAGATGAGACCTGATGCCCAGCTTCTACTTTGGACAGGTGTCAAGACAGTTAAAGGTCCTGACTTGTACGGATCATTTCTGTGTATGTTCCACAGTCTACATTAAACAAACATCACCCCAACCTTCCAAACAGGTCAACAGCATCATGTCAATATTGTAAGTGCCACATACTTCCTTTTAGCCTCACTTGCCGCCAACCCTCAGATCCACATATTTCCTTACAAATGATTGTCTACTTCAGGTATAACCCAACTTGTCTTTCCTATTCAGTCCATCTCATTTGGACCTAAAGGACTTACTGTCATTATGATTGTGAATTCTGCAAGTTCTGTTTTATTTTGGCAGTTCTGGGAACTGAACCCAGACCTCACATATACTAGGCAAAGCTCACATATACTCTGTCACTGAGCTCTACAAATTCTTTTCCAGAGTTTTTGCAATGTCTGTAGAATATTTCACTTATGAACGTAAGATTTGTTCTAGTTTTTAAAAACTCTGAGTATCACAGATACCTGATAGCAAAATACTGGGTCCAAACAGCCTTTACCATAAAGACTATTTCTGTATATTGCTGCCACCATTGCACTTTTGCCTATTATACAAGTTCTTCCACTTTTCAGTTCAGTGATTATTTATGGACTTTCTTGTCAAATGCAATTTACTTTAAGTTGCTTTAACATTTAAGTCACCTTGATCAGTTTAGTTTCCTGTCATTCTTTCTGGTCTTTATGAACATCAGTCCTCTCCCACAAATCCATCATTCTGTTATCGCCATACTAACAATAAAAACAACACTTACTAAACACTTAATATGTGTCCAGGACTGGCACAAAATACATACACACATCAGTTTATAGTGAATTCTAGTAATATAAATAATAAAATACATAATAGTCCGTTGCAAATTTCATATAAGTATGTATTATTTTTGTTGATTTTCCCCCAAAGTCTTATCTGCAGCTAACCTATGAGAGTAACTGATTAATGAATGCAATCTGGGATGAATGTTGTTTGATATCTTCATTTATTAACAAGACAAAAAAGAATGATCAACACATATGTCAGATCTTTGCTCATTTGCCAACGATGTATCTGACTTCCTTACTGAATTAGATCATAGTTTCTGAATACTGGAAGAATACTTCATTATTGTGTTATTCACAATGTGATGTTTACATACATTTTTAATTCTTATCTGCTTTAATACTCTTCCTATCATTTTCTTAAGTCTAGACAAATCAACAAAACAATCCATCAATCCTCGATTTGATCTAAATACTGCCATCATGGCTAGTTTCAAACCACCATGGTGTCACCAAATGTAAAATTGGGGAAAGATGTGTGATGTGAATCATTTCATAGTATTTTCCCCACAAAGACAACATAACCTCAAGAGTATGGATACTAGTCAAGAGTAAAAAGGTAACAAAGAACTAAGTTTTTTTGTTTTGTTTTGGTTTTGTTTTTGGTACTGGGGATTGAACTCAGGGCCTTGTGTTTGCTAGGCAAGCACTCTAACCACTGAACTAAATCCCCAGCCCAAAAACTAAGTTTTGACTATTGCTTTTATTTTTAGTGATACTCAAGTCTCAACTGAAAAAAAAAAAAAAAGACATTTTTCTCCACTCTTTCCTTACACTGTTAATGTTGAAGAAGCCAGACTTTTGGAGCCACAGAGCTTCTCCCAGTCTGGATTTTCCTGATTTCCATACTCATGATGTAGTTCTCTGTCCTGTTTCCTGGAAGCTGGATTCAGAGCCAGATCCAGATTCAAGGTCCATTTCATGTGACAAAACCGTAAGAGGCTTTGGTTTCTTCCACTAAGAAGCATGCCTAGTTACTTCTATTTTTCTAGTAGTTTCTAGGATAACATCTAGTTCTATTTTTATCATGCTGCTAGCCATTGATTCTTACTACTTATATTAATTCAACAGAGTATAAAATGGGTGATATTGTATCATTTTTCAGTTATTAGCTGGAGGGCTTTAATATCAAAGTGTTTTCCCTTGTCTGCCATTACCCAGTGGCCAAGTCCATGCACAAGGGCAAGGTTAATGCCTTATTAGTTTTTTTTTTTTTAACCAAGAACATGTATTGGTACATTCTACATACAATGGTCACATTCATTACATTAATTCTGTACCTATACATGGTGCATCTTGGTTCTCCGCCCTCTTCCCCCTCCCCTCTGCACCCTCCCTATTTACAGCAGGTTTATTCATCATTTTCCATATTTTCCCATTCCCCTCTCTCCCCTGTTGTCTTTCTGCTTTTCCCTTTCTTTCCTTCTAGTACTCCTCTCCTCTGCACACCATCCTCCTTTTGTATAATATCTATTACACCTCTTTGTCCTTATTTACAGTTATGGTTTCTCATATCAGAGAAACAATTCGATGTGTGCTCATGAGTGTCTGATTTATTTCACTTAAGAGTATGTTCTCAAGAAACATCCATTTATATATGAATGACTCTAGTTTATCCTTTTTTATGGCAGTGTAGTACTCC
>PVJO010021582.1:0-29774 GCA_004026905.1 Hystrix cristata | reverse complement strand
GTTGTTCTCCGCGGAGGCCTGACCGGGCTGCTGCCCAACAGCTCTGGCTGTGGGCCCACCAGAGCCCAGCCTCCCCCAGCTGGGGCTGGGGACTTTGGGTGTCACTGTGGGTTCCCGGGGGGGCAAGGAAGGAAGTGGGTCACTGAGGGACTCAGATGCATCTGAGAAATCACAACCTGCACCTGGGCTGCAGGCCCTGTGCCGTGGCTGTGGGACAGAACCCTGCTCTAAGGGAGGGCAGCAGTGGGGCATGCGAGTTTTGTAAATGAACTTGTCAGCTAACATCCCTTACTTTATGCCTTCCTTTGTTTGTTTGTTTGTTTGTTTGTTTCTTTCTTTCTTTCTTTCTTTCTTTTGGTGCTGGGAATCGAACTCAGGGCCTTGTGCTTATGAGGCAAGCACTCTAACCACTGAGCTAAATCCCCAGCTGTTTTTCATTTTAGTTCATTTATTTTTTGGGACAGAGTCTCACTATGCAGTTCAGGCCAGCCTTGGAGTCGCTATGTAACCCAGGCTGGCCTTGAGCTTGCAGGCATCTTCCTGCCTCAACCTCCCAGAGTGCTGGGATTACGGGTGTACACCACCAGGCCTGGTGGCCGTTCCTTACTTTTCACTTTGAAATCCATTAGATGGCAGCGGGGATGTTTCCTGAATGGTGTTTATTCCAGAAATAATCAAATGAATTTTAAATCACCGATTGCATGGCAGTGAGGTGTAAGGAGGCAGCCCTGACTCTGCCCCAGAGCTCAGAGGTCCCTGTGTCCGCAGCTGGACCTGTGGCCTCTGGGGGTGGGGCCATCCTGGTCTGCACTGGGAAGGAGGACTCGGTCCTGGCCCAGGGTTTGCTGTGTCCCCAAGTTTCAGGAAGCTCTGTCCTCAGGTGACGACCTTGGGAGGCGAGGCCTTTGAGAGATGGAAGAAATGAAGACAGGCAGAAAGGAGAAAGGACATCATTACTAAAATACTACTTTTCAGAAGACTGCAGCTTCCGGGACCCAGTCAGAGTCACCCCAGGCGTCCGCATCCGCATCCCCTTGGTCACATTTAGGCTGCTTTCCTTCCAGGCCCGCCACACCTCAATTCCTCAGGATGCCAGAAGTCCATAAATTGGCTTAATTGAGAAAGCAAAGACAGGAACCTGATCCTGAAATAGAGGAGCAGGTTGAGAGACTCCAAAGAATACTTAAAGTATCCATTTTAAAAACAAAAAAGAGAGAGAGAGAGAAAAGCTCGGTCGTACCTGTACAATGGGCCCGCACCTTCTGGGTGGCCACCCCTCGGAGAAACACAAATGTCACTGTTCCGGGAAAGAAGCCTTCTCCTCTTGGGGCTGCACTCTATTTCTCAGGTATTTAGCACCTCAAATTTCCACATGACAAACCCCTTTCCACCTCTTACTGACACATCCCAAGTATCCTTTTTCCGTGCTGGTAGTCAGCGGCCTTGCAAACTCATTCTGCACAAGGGTGAGTAGGGTCCCTTCTCAGCTTCAGGAACCTCCCGGGACCCTGTGTGGGGGCAGGAGGTCCTTGGGCCATAGGCAAGGTCCCCTTGGAAGGGACTGAAGGACTGTGGGCCCAGTCTTCTCTGGCTTCTTGATTTGCTCCCACACATGTTCCCAACATTGTTACCCGCACAAAGTGACCCTGTCCCCAGGACCCCTCAGCTCAGCGCTTGCAGCAATGGGCCAGCATGCTTCCTGCTCACAGCTCCGGGTCTTCAGGGGCGTCCAACTCCAGCACAGGTCATCTGGGCTTGTGTCAGACTCCCTGTGTCCCTGCTGCTTCTCCTGGGACCGGGAGCCACTTGCTCTTTCCAGGCCAGATCACGGGAGTAAGGACTGCGAGTAGGAATTCTGTCTGTTCCAACTCCTGTTCGATCATCCAGTGTCCACACAGCCCGGGCTTGCGAAGTTAAGGGCAAGCCAGGGTGCGGGTGCCGAGCTGCATTGTGGGCAGGACAGCAATCCTGTCCTCTCTGCCCCCACAGCATCTGGGCCTCCTGCCCATTTGCACCCTGTCTTCCTGGGAGTCCCTCCCAGGTGGCAGTGGTCCTGGAGGCAGGCTGTCAGTCTGGGTACATTCGCAGTCCATAGTTGCCCCGGGCTGGCCCTCTCTGGGAGGAGCCGTCATCCTTGGTCCTGACTCAGGGGCGGGTGGAGAAGGGGATGGGGTGCAAGATGAGGGGTGACATTAAATCCAGGGCCCAGGCGCCAGGATGGCAGCTGGAGGCTGAGATCCAGGTCTCCCTGCCGCAGACAGCGATGGCGACCGGTGCGAGAGAAGGCCACCAGGTGTCATAGGGCAGCATCTGTGGCTTGTTTCCCTGGAAACTCTCGCTGCCCCGGTGCTGCACCCTCCTGGCATTTTATGGAACTGCACTGCTGAAGCCATGGGCTTGTGGTGCGTTTGGCACCAGGGGTGGAACCTAGGGCTTTGCACGTGATAGACAAGGACTGTATCACTGAGCTACATCCCCAGCTTAACATTTTTTTTTTTTTCTAATTTTGAAACAAGGTCTAAGTTTTCTAGACAGGACTCAAACGCGATCCTCCTGCCTCAGCCCCACTCAGTGCTGGGATTACAGGCACACAGCCAAAGCCCAGCACTGTAGGCTGGCCAAGACAGACATCCAATGTGAGGGTGCTAGGGCTGGAGGGGACCTCATGGGTGGTAGACCTTAGGGGACCTCACCCTAAGACCTGTGGGGTCTGTCTGTGTCCTCATCTCCGGAAAGAAGCTGGGGGCAGAGAGGGGAAGGGCCTCACCCAAGGTCACACAGAGGAGGGACCACGGCCAGGCCCTGAGTGCCATCCTCCACTGCTCTGACACCTGGCCCATGAAGGTCTAAAGGACTTTCATGTTTTTAAAATAATTTTTATTTTTATTAGAGAATGTTCACAGTACATAATGATTATATCCCTCATGGGGAGTTGGTACATGGACATAATACATCTCAAGTTTTTTCTTCCCCTTTGCTCCCTCCATTTCTTGGTCCCCCTTCCCAAGTGAGAAAGATCCATCTCCCTGCTGCCTATCATCTCTCTTTTATTTTGCTCTTTATTTATATTTTGTGTTTCTCATATAAGAGGAACCAAGGACTTTCACTCTTGCAGCTGAGCTGTTGGCTGCAAAGACTGCAGCAGGGATCAGGAGGCAGACTTGGGTAGACCTGCTTCCTGGTCGCCGAGTCACCCTGGGCAGCCCTCATTGGGACCCTGTCCTGCTGTGCGGACAGGTGGATTTAGAGAGCGTCTGTGGCTGGGAGATCAAGGTGAGCAAGGCGAGTGGCATACCTGCCTACAGGGTGGGGAGAACGACGTAGGGAGGGTAGTGCAAAGAAGAAAAGCAAAGCAGCCTCAGCAGCCTCGCAGTGACAGGGCTGCTGTGTTCACAGAAGATCAGGAGGTGTCACACACAAGGAGGCGACACGAGAAGGTGAGACGAAGTGCAGGTCAGCATGGCCTCCTGAGCCTCACTCCGCTCTGGCTCACCTCTCCTGGGAGGGACAGTGTGAAACCTGCCAGGCCTCCCTGGCAGTGACTAGGGGGAGCTCCTGTGCCTGGTGGGGCCTTGCCTGGCCCATGGCATGTGCAGTGTTGCTGCAGAACCCAGGGCAGGGCTGCCCCGGCTAGGACAGGGCCAGAAACAAGGAGATCGTGAGGGTCCATCCCGATGGCCAGCTTGCCTAGACGAAGCGACTCCGAGATAGATGAGTGGAGCGAGAGGCACTGAGCCCCCCGATGGGCGAACCTCCCAACCCAAGAGCCAAGGGTGCTGTCTGGAGCAGCCCAGGGTGGCAGGAGCAGGCCACCAGGGCTGAGAGGCAGGAGGAGCAACGTTTCTCAGGCTCTCGTCCCACTTGCTCTGCTTCCTGGTCGCCGTGAGGTGAGCAGTTCTCCTCCACAGGCCCTTCCGCCATGGTGTTTCTGCTCCCCGCAAGCCACAGCTCTGGAGCCAGCTGACCAGGGACTGAAACCTCTGAAACCGTGAGCCCCACTACACCCTTCTTCCTTTAAGCTGATTTTCTCAGGTGTTGCACAGCAGCAGACTGCTGTCTGGCACAGAGACTGTGGATGGTGATTGTGGGCACCAATTGGACCTCCAGGAAGGCCTTGCAGCAAGCTGGAGTTGTCCTCAGACTCTCTAGATGAGCCACTGTCTTAAAACGAAGGCTAGGAACACACTTCAGATAGCACAGAACTTCAAATGTCAAACTTAGGGCTGGAAGATTTTCCTCTTCCCAAACTGTAGCTCTGAAAATTCCTGAGAGGCTCACACCTTGAGCTTGTGGAGTTTGTAACTGGGCAGGCATCGGCTTTCCCCCGTGCTGTGTGCTGTTGGGTTCCTCACAGACCCTCTCTGAGCTCAGACCTGAGAGAAGAAATGTTCCCCAGCATTCACAGAGTGTTTATGGAAAGGGGTATCAATGGCACCTTCTTCCTAGGCATACTCCAAGGCCACTGTGACAACTCCTGCTCCACACAGAGCTCCACACCATGTCCCCTTCTTGTTTCTCTGGTGACCCCAGGGCCCCTCATCTCCCATGCGAAGTCCCCTGTGACAGTGCCCCCTGCTTGATTCCTTCTGTCCCTGACTTTGCTGGGGGTTGCTTTTCAACACATTTGTCTTTGTGCTTTGCTTACAGTCATCTTTGCATCCTTCTTCCTCATTCTCGGGTGTATCTCAGTCTCATTTTTGATAACTATTTTTGCACTGCGGCTAAGGAGTCACTGTATGTCATTCTGTCCCTCTTCTTACCATTTTGCTTATTTTTTTGGCCGGTCACTCCCTGTGGAAGGTACCACATATGGTAGAGGAATTGTCCTCCGCCTGGGGCTTTGGAAATGATTCAAAATGATTCTGTGGCTTTTACTGGCTGGAATGTGTGTTTTATTTCATGAAACCTGCTCCTTAGACCCAGAGGTCGTAAAGTTGAAGACAATCCAGGGAGCACAGATTGGCCCCAGTATCATAAAAAGTTCTCATCACAGACGGGTGTCACAGCACGGACACCGTGTCCACAGGGTGCACCACAGCGCCTTCTCATCCCTCTTTGCTTGTTTGTATTTCCCCAGTTCTTCCACAATAAGCATGCAATACTTGCATGATACAAATGATATTTTTAAAATTCCTTAAAATAAGGAAGAAAAGGGCAAACACAAAACAAAGCATCTTATGTGTAGCATAACCTATCCCATGTTATGGGATAAAAGATATTCCAAGAAGAAGTGGCCCAGCCATGATTATGTACGTCAGGAAACGCTGAGTTAAACGAAGCTAATTGGATGTATTCCCTACCGGGCTGCTCGGGGCTTTTAGTGCACTAATGGGCATGGTGATCTTGGGGAGGGTCTGACCTCTAAGCCTCTACTCTGAGGAACACCCCCAGTCCGTCTGTCTGTGGCCCACACTTTGCAAACCTGTTGGGAGGCTCTGGGAAGCCCAGAAACGCTCAAGTCCCTGTAGGCCCAGGTCTAATGTGATCTGTGGAGTCGATGAAGCTGTGTCCGGCTGGGAAATGTGAGATCACATCAGCTTTCAGACTGGGAGGTCTGCTGAGATCTTGCTGGCAGAATAAGAAGTGTGGTCAGATCCATTATGGATTTCCCAATCAAAAGATCTGGAAAAGTAGAGACATTCTTGGGGATTTGTTAGTAGGAGTGTTTTGGGGTCTGCAGGGACTACAGGTCTGGGATTGTCTACACCGACTCCCAGTTCCTCTAAGGGGCGAATCTCCAAGTACTCACACTGGCCTCTGTTGCTTTGTTTGTTTGTTTGTTTTGTTTTTTTGGATGCTGGACATCGAACTAAGGGCCTTGAGCTTGCTAGGCAAGCGCTCTACCCCTGAGCTACATCCCCAGCCCTGGCCTCTGTTTTGGTCCCGCGCCCTCAGCCTCTGCCTTCCCTTCCCTGCTGCATTCGCCTTGGAAACAGGATCTTCTTTTTGGTAAGATCACTGGTACCAAAGCACCCTCTCCTGGGTTTCCAGGAGTCTCCAAACCAAGCTGCACCCTCACCCTTGAGGTGAGGACGGTTCCATCTTCTTTCTGACAGGGGGCAGCATTTAGTTTCCTATCGCAGCGAGATGCACTCCTGGGCTTGCAAGTAACCCCTGCTCCAAATAAAGAAAAATAAATGGAAATACAGATTTTAATCACTGTGTAGGGAAGGAAAGGCTGTGTCAGCGTTTCCATGGTAAGTGTCGTCTTTCAGGGATTCATCATCTCAGCTGTAAAAATATGCTTTATGCTAGGACTTGGCAACACCAAACCTTCAGCCACTTAGAATCTATGTATTATTAAAGACTCGGCTTTCAATCAAGTGGGAAATGTGACTCTGTAGAAATGGCACAGGTGATCCTCTCCCGTGGAGAGGCTGCCCACCCTGCTGCCCGCTGCCCTGCCAAGCCAGCCCAGCATGGAGAGTGGCACAGGCGCGGCTGCCCGACCTCTCCCAGGCTGCTTTGTGTGCTGGGGACGGTGGCACGGAGGAAGAGGGCCTGGTCTTTGTGGAGGAAGAGTGGCCGTCCCTGTGGGGTGCAGCCGGGGGCCTGTGGGTGACTTCTCAGAGTGCCACCTGGCTCGCACCCCCTCCCACATTCCAGTCCCAGGGCCATGGACGAGAAGGAGGAGTTGGAAAAACCACACGGTGTGCCAGCCCCCGTGGCCCAGCGTGCTGAAGCTGCATCGGACATCACAGGGGAGGAAATCCAGGCCGAGTAGACTTATTCTGGGTCTGTCTTGCAACGTGAGCTCCTGGACATAAGAGGAATGAAGCCAGCTACATCACACCAGCAAAAAAGGAAGGAAAACCGAGTTCAATTTGTGTTGTTGTTTTGCAGTACTGGGGACTGACTCCAGGGTATTCACACTAGCTACATGCCCACTTTTTCTAAATTTTGAGACAAGGTCTCACTAAGTCTCTAACTTGCCTGCTCTGGGCTTGAATGCACAGTCCTCTTGTCCCAGGCTTCCAAAATGCTGGGATTATAGGTGTGTGCCACTGTGCCTAATTTAGGGCTCACATTGAGTATTTAGTTGGTATCACATCAAAGCCACCTCTGCCTGGCTTTAAATAAGACCAAATTTCCAGAAATTTTGGTATAGCCTTTATTTTGACTGGGGTGTTAGGGGTGAATAAGAAAAGATAAGAACAGAGCGCCAGCTTTTCGTGAGCAGCAGTGAATTCTTAGACTGGGTTTGGAGCTTCTTAGAAAGTCCCACCATGGAGTTTTGACACTAAACAGCTTGGTCAAATACTTACATGAAGATGGAGGGAATCGGACATTCACAAAACCCTGAAAAGCTTTGACACAGCCCTGTGGACCCAGAAAGCCACACACAGGTCTGCCTGGGGCCGTGCACAGGCTGGAAAGAAACAAAAGGCCCATTTCCCACTCCAGCTCACCCAAGGCTCTGCCCAAGCAAATGGGAACGCTGAGGTGGAGGAGGACTGCCTCGTGTTGAGGGCGGGTCTGGAGCCTGCAGCCCCGTGGCGGGGTGCCAGACGTAGGGACTCAGTGCACGTAAAGTCCTCCCTCACCAGCCGACAGCTAGGCTGGCTGAGCAGAATCTTCCATTGCCACACCCCGTGGAAAATGCAGATTCTACACAAGTAATCTGAGAAAATCACCAAAGACACGACAAGAAACCTGGAGAAGGAGGAATCTGATTTGCATACTTGCCACATTATACTATCTAATACAATTTTCAAAAAATTATGAGACTTGGGAAGAAACAGAAAATAACAGGCAATATACAAGGAAAAGGACAATCAATAGAAACTGCCCACGAAGAGCGCCAGATATTGGATTATTAAACACTTTAAATCAACTGTTATAAATATATTCAAATAATTAAGAGAAATTAAGTCTAAAAAATGAAAGGAAAATATTACAACAATGTCCTATAAAATAGACAATTTAAGTAAAGGGATAGAAGTTACTTAAAAAAAAATGGAAATTTTCGAGTTGAAAAGTACAATAGCTGAAATGAAAAGTTTGCTAGAGGGGATCAAGAGAAGATTCGAGCAGGCAGAAGACTGAATAAATAATAAGATAAATCAATTGAGATTATCCATTCTGATGAAGAGAAAGAATGAAAAGAAATAAATGAACTAGGTGTGGTGGTGCATCTCTGTAATGCTAGTACTCTGGGAGGTTCAGGCAGAAGGATTGCAAGTTTGAGCCCAATTTGGACAAATTAGGAAGATCCTGTCTCAAAATAAAAAATAAAAAAGGGCTGGAGTTATAGCTTAGTGTGAAGGCCCTGGCTTTGCCCCTAGTAACACACACATGCACGCGCACGCGCGCACACACACACACACACACACACACACACACTAGAGCTTTAAAAATCCCATAGAATTCTATCAAATGTACCAATATATGCATAAAAGAATTCCAGTAGGAGAGGAAAATAAGAAAGATATAGTAGGAATACTTAAAAAAATGGTGGCCAAAAACTTTTCAAATTCAGTGAAAAGCATTTAATCTGCACACCCAAGAAGTCCAATAAACTCTGAGATCAACTTAAATCAACATACACAAAGCTATATCAAAGTCAAAATGTTGAAAGTAAAAAACACACAGAGAGGGGCTGGGGATTTAGCTCAGTGGTAGAGTGCTTGTCTAGCAAACACTAGGTCCTGAGTTCAATTGCCAGCACCCCTTCCCCCAAACACACAGAGAACCTTGAAAACACACACACAAAAAATGATTCATCACATACAGGGGGTCCTTAATGAGATTGTTCATGGACTTTTCATCAGAAGTGGAGGTCAGAAGACAGTGAGATGGTACGCGTCTTAAATGAAAAAGACTATCACTTAAGAATTCTGTAATCAGCGACACTTCCTTTCAAAAAGGAAGGTGGAAATAAGATATTTCAGATTAGCAAAACTAGAGAGAATTTGTCACTAACGTAACTACCCTACAAGAAATACTACAAGGAGAACTCTGGGCTGAAAGGAAGTAATAGGAAGGATAACACATATAAAATAAAGAGCACTGGTAAAGGTCATGACGTAGGTTAATGTAGTAGACAGCATAGAATTCTATTTACTGCCACTTCTATCTGATTTCAAAGACAATTGCGTAAAGAGAGCTGATGTACATCCTGTGTAAAGATGTGATTCACCCGACAATAGTGGGGCAAAGGGGTTAGGAGACAATGGAGCTGTATCTGAACAAAGCCTCTGCTTACCATTGAACTTGCAGATTGTTCTAAATTAAGATCCTAATAGTAATTCAAAGGACAACCACAAAGAAAATACATTTCAAAAGGCAGAAAAGGAAACAGGAATAAGACAGGAATGGGAGCACATGCCTGTCTTCCTAGCATTCTGGAAGGCTGAGGCAGGAGGACTGCAAGTTCAAGCCTAACCTGGGCAATGTAGTGACTTAGCAAGACTCTGTTTAAAAAAAAAAAAAATTAAAAAGGCCTCGAGATACAGCTCAGTGTGAAGCCCTTGGGCCTGTATCCCAAAACAAACAAACACACAACAAGAGGAAAAAAAGATAAAGAAACAAGGGAATTAAAATGCTACACTAGAAAACATCTATTTAACACCAAATAAGATAATAATAAAAAAAGAGGAACACAGACATGAGACACACACACACACACACACACACGCAAGCAGAAAAATGATAGATTAAAAAAAATTTGGGAGACTATATATTAAAAGAGTGATTTTCACTAAGTACCACATGATAATTCTTTTTTAAGTTTTTACTTCATCTTTGAAGAAGCAGTAAAGTCACATGGACTCAAACCCCAAATCTCTGTAAGTCTCTTGAGTATGAAATCTCCCAGACCCCCCAGTTCTCTTTCCAGAGTGAACTAGGCTGCCAGCTGCCCAGACTGCACACTCACCTGCCCCTTCCTCTTCTCATTGAGCCGTGAATCCTTTCCGTGTCCGGATTTAACAGGCGTCTTCATTCTTTTCAGTGGTTGACAGCTTTCCATTCCGCAGCTGTCCTATTTTCGAGATTCTCTGGGCTCATGTATTCCCTAATTTGTTTTTGCATTTGGCAGATTTTTTGCTTGCAATCAGAAAGAAGTGTGGCTATTTCCCCCAAAGAAGTACACATATTGAGGATTCAAATCTCTGCCAGAGCCGCAGGAGGGGGACACACAGCACCCAGAGAAGGTTGCCTGAGGGGCCAGGAAAGCCGGGACAGGGGTGGGGAAAGGGGCTGGGACCGAGCTGGCAGGCCCCCAGCACACCCCCAGCACGAGTCCTTTCTTCTCTCCTTCACTGTTAACCCCACAGAGAACAGAAGAGCCATGGCTTTTTTCCTAAGGGCTGCTCCAGGCCTCATCCCCCCTGCCTCCCCCACACCAGGATTTCTGTCCTTGTCCCCATCACCAGGCGCTCTGAGAGGTCACTAGGACCTCTGAGCTTCCTGGGCCATTTTATCACACAGTGCAGAAATCTGAGGATGGCTCAGCCTCCCCTTTCCAGGCCTGGCCCCCATCTCTCCAGCGAGAAGCCAGGGCCCAGCCAGGTGTCAGCACTGTCGCCCCATTCCCGAGCGGGGTCCCAGGCAGCACTCCGTGTGCTGGTTGCAGAGGTGCTGGCTACCAGGTACAGAGCAGGGGCAAAGGGATGGTGAGGTGCAGGGTCCCTTCTCCAGAGCTGCTCCGCATCACCCTCCTCCTCTGCCTACTCAGCTCCCTCCGGCCCACCCAGTTCCACCAGCCCTTTCCTCAGGGCCCTCGCTGTGAGTGGTCAGGAAGGAGGAAGAGGGGTGGTGGCTCTTGCTGCACAGAGACCCACTGATGTCGAGTTTGCACCCTGCACTTTTGTTTTAGACCTCTAAATACTTTTGTTTAGAGTTTTTTGTTTTGGAGCTGCAACCAGATCTCCCGCAACCTTCCGGTTGTTCCTCTGCATGACTCTTCGCTTCCCTGCTCCCCTCTCACTCCACTTGGCTTCACCCACTGCAAGACCCTAGCCTCAGTGACCTTTCACAGTGCTGGCCTAGGCTGACCACAGCTCTCGGTCTGTCTTCCTTCTGGGAGAGCACATTTTTCCCTCTGTTTCTCTGCCAATAAGCTGGGTTTTAAAAAAATCTTATCTCTTATGCTTCCTGACACCTCGGGCCATTGCGCCTTGGGCTCTGGAGATTCTGCCATCTCCAGCCCTTCCTCTGGTCCCAGCATCTGGAAATGCTCAGTTTCTGGCATCCTGGGCCTAGAGGTGCAGGGGCTGGCAGTCATGGTTCATGTCTACTCCCCAGAGAGGTTTACTGGGATTTCTGATAAATATGATTTTGAGCAGGAAAGGGAAATCATAAGAACCAACGTCTGAGGTGAGAAAGAATCAAATTACTGGAAATTGGCCCAGGACAAAGACCAGGTATTTCTGCTATCAGAGGTTGCTCCCCGCTGAGCTCAGAGGGAAGAGCACATCCGGTCTTGGCTCAGCCTGGAGCTGGAGGCTCAGGACCCAGCATTACAATGAAACAGCCAAGCAGGCCCAGGGATTTCCATCCCTCCCTCTCAGGGCTTCCTAAGCAAGATCAAACCTTCACAGAGAGGGAGGTAGGAAGGCTTCCCATGGTGGAGAGGGAGATATCAAACTGGGAAGCGATCTACCCAACAGCATGAAGAGCCATGGCCAAGAAAGCAAACACTTCTCTGAGCACCTGGTTGAGTCCACAACTCTTTGATGCTGACAAACCACTTATTTGAAACAACGCCAATGAACAGCATTCATCAAGCACCTTTTATAGGCTGGGCCTCAGGGAAGATGCTTCCTATATTCATCCTTGAGGTGGTCTTTCATGTTGCTTCTACCACCATCTTGACCTTGCTGATGGGGAAACTGAAGTTCCCGAAATCAGGTTACATAGCTGGCCATTGAAGGAATCAGATCGTAACGCAGCCTGGCCCTTGTCAAGGCCACTGCCTTCTGACCCGTCCCTCCGTTTAGCAAGCCTTTGGTAAACACGTAGCGACAACTTCAGAAACATTCCTGCTCTTTGATCCAGTAACCACACTCTGGCAGCATATGCTCATGAAATAATTCCAGGAAGCGTCTTACAGGCCACTGTGTCTAAGGACACACTAGTGTTTGCCCCTTCATTTCCTGGATCCCACTGAAAAGACGGAAAAAATGTAGCCAAAGAAAAGAGTCAGTGTGGTTGTGGACAGTCAGGAGAAGTGGTGTTGCTGTTGAGAAGATGGAGGAATTTCTGGGAAGAGGAGAACAGTCTAAGAACAGACCCATGATGAAATGTTGCAGGGCTGACTGTGCAATCACGGCAGAGTGGATTCCCTAGCTGAATCCCAGGGGAGAGGCCACAGCGCTAGGAGAAGGGTGAGCCTGGGAGGGTGCTAGGACACACAGGGGGCTAACACTAAATGGATTCTCACCTAGAGGAAGGAAACATCTTCTAGACACCGTCACTTCATATGTTCTCCCTCAAATACCAACAGACAGCCAAGAACTGCCAGACGTTTCAGAAAATCCCCAGCTTGAAGGAGGAACCAAACACAGAGATAGTATAGACGACAAGAAAAAAGGCAGAAGAAAACTTCAAGTCATTAAGTGAACATCCCAGAGAAAGTTAAGAGAATGTCACACATATTTAAAAATAAAGCCTCTGTAAAAAAGATACAATCAGAATCCTTGGAAATTAAGGACATGATTGGCAAAATATTTTCTAAAACTCAATATATGGGGCTGGGGATTTAGCTCAGTGGTTAGAGTGCTTGCCTCGCCACCACAAAGCCCTGAGTTTGATCCCCGGCACCAAAAACAAACCAAAACTCAATATATGGGCTGAATTGGCACATGAAAATTAAGTTAGCAAACTGGAAGTTCAAGCTAAGGGGTCTCCCAAAAAATATTAGAAAAGAATTGAGAGGCCATCTTTTTAAAAGTTAAGTGATATGAAATATAGAACCAAACATTGATAATACCTTTCTTATGAGAATTTCAAAAGAAAGAACATGGAGAATGGCTAGAACAAATAAAAAAGACATAGTAGAAGAAAATCTCATAGTCATGAAGAAAGATGGCAGATATAGTGGTACTTCAGTTCATGAATTTAATTTGCTTCACAATTCTGGAAAAGATAGCCACCCTCATGTTTGTGCAGGAAAGATGTCCACAGTGGTGGCCATGGTTTGTAAACTCTGATGCAGAGTTTTCAAATAAAAATAAAATTTTGTCAAATGCTTCTGTTTGTGAACCAAATTGTTCACAAACAAAAGCGTTCATGAACAAAGGTACCACTGTAGAAAAGGACCTATTGAGCAAAAGTTCAAAGAGCTGAGCAAGAATGCAAGCTGTCTTCTAAAGTTCAATGTTTAGAAAAGGCAAGAAACCTAATAGAGAAATAAACAGAGGGGATGGATAATCCACATAAAAGAATATGAATATTGCTCACAAATAGATGAAGAGATCTCAGTCTTATACATCATCGGGGAGATGCAAATTATACTTTTTACCCATCCATTTGGCATAAGTGAAATAAATCCCAATATCTTGTGCTGACACTGATATGGTAAATCAACTTCTTCATAAATTTCATTTATTACATCTTGATGCCAGAGATCATCTTGGCAGCAGCTATGAAAAACTTAAATGTAATTACATTTCTAAGAATCATTCAGCATTAACATTTCTAAGAATCATTCAGCAAAAATATTCACTCAGGCCCACAAAGACGTGTGTATAGGATGTTCATTAGACACTGTGTGTAACAGCAACCATTGGAAATTAGATTTTATTTAAAGAAAGGTAAGTAAATAAATCATAGTGTGCCTATGTGTATATATACAAACACATTATGGCCTTCCATGTAACATCAAGAAAAATGAAGTAGATGTTTATATTCTGACATGGAAAAATTTCTGAGACAAAGTGAAAACAATCAGTTTCAAGGTGTGGTTCTGCTTTGATTTTTCTCGCCAGTATTTCTTCAGGTCAGGACAATTTTCTTTTATTATTTCTTGAATTATTTCTCTTCCTCCTCTCCTCTTGAGAATTGTATTAGATTCGTGTTTAGACTTTCAGACCTATGTCCACTAAGAGAGGCCGCCTTTTTAAAAGTTTAAAAATTTTCCTCCCATATTCTGTACACCTTTGCTCATTCATATGCTCTTTTGGGATTTAAAAAAAACCTCAGCCAGATTTTACAAGAAATAATACTAACTTGTTCCTCAGTTGTTTCATTTTTATCTGTTGTGGCTTTTAAACATGTTGGGTAGTCAAAGTTTTATTTCTTGTGGGTTTCATTATTTCTCTTTTCATGTCAGTCTGCTCTTGTGTGGATTTGATGGCCCCTCAGTTCCTCTGGGGATATTAATTTCAGAGTCCCTTCATTTTTACTGGTTATCTGTTTTCTGGGGTTGGGCCCCCTAACCCTAATCCTTTCAGGATTTTGGCTCTAAAATATTTTGCCATCCTGTTTCCCTTAACCCATTCTTCATTGAATAATTTAACATCCGATGGTTTTTTGAGCTGCCTGGCCTGTGGGGAATGGGTTTCCTGACACTTCTGATGGAGGTTAAATTGGTACATTCATTTCTGGAGGGCAATATCTTAAATGCATGTAAACTTTGATTTCACCAGTCCCATTTTGGGGGACTATTGATACTTGGTCATCTGTATATACAAAGATATTTGCTGAAAATTTATTTTCAAACATGCAAATTAGAAGTAACTTAAATGGACATACTATGAGATTCCATGGCCCATTTGGAATGAGATACTGGCATGTACTGTGATAAGAAAAGACCTTGAAGACATGTCATTAAGTGAAATTTCTAAAAAAGCTGCAGAAAGATACACACAATGTGTTACATTGAAAAAAAAAACCTGCAAAAAAATTCTGAATTTCCAGAATTTCCAGGTTTCCTACAGGTGAATAATGCAAAGGAAAAAGTGGAATTTAAAGACCCAACTGATAACAGTTATTATCTTTGAGCACTTAGTGAGATTGAGTGATATTAAGGGAGATTTACTTTTTAAATATTAATGAAGATAAAGTAAGTTGTATCATTTAAAGTTTTAAGGGCTGGAGGTGCAGCTCAGCGGTAGGGTGTGCTCAGTATGCACACAGCCCTCTACTCAATCCTGGCACCAAAACAGAGGAATTAAATATTCCGAAGGTAAACAAACAGCAGAGGAAGCGGCACTCAGTCTCCAGGACACGCACCAGCCCCAGGTTCTTGCTTCGCATCGAATCCCCAGAGTCTGGCTTGAGCCCGGCATCGGGGTTCCAGCTCACCGTGTCCGCCAGCCTGTGCCTGGGAACCAGCAGGGGTTGGGTGGGTGTCCAGTGTCCCCAGGAGTCCACAGAACGCGTATGGAGCTGGGGACAGAGCAGGACCCTTTCCCAGAGCCCACCTCCGGAAGAGGAGAAACTTTTAACAAGACACCAAGAGAGATTATTTTACTTATTGATCAGAACACCTATGAAATATTTTCCAGCATTCTCATCCCTCATAATAAGCTACAGAAAAGGGGTTGCACCATCAGATAAGATGGGAACTGCTGCATAGCGCAGACCAAGGACACATCAAGTTTGGAGAGGCGTGTGATCCACAGTTCAGACACCTGCTTAGCTTTGACCAGGCGGCCGCTCTTGCCCTTCTTGGGGGAAAGAAAGGAAGGCCTGGAGACCCACTCTGGGGACACCATGCCGCCTCTGCCTTTTCCTCTGCCTGGTAACATAAGGAAACGGGACAAAGTAGGAGGTTTGCAATGTGCTTGAGAAGACCAGGGAGTCGGGGACAATACTTTTCTTGTCTAAGTGTCCGTCCTTCCCTGGATCTCTGGATCCATGTGGAAATCTCTAGAAGGAGTTGCTCCCCCGGGGAGTTCGGAATTGTGACCACTTTGTCGCTGGGACTGTGAGTCCTCCTGTTGCCTGGGGACACCGAGGGGCTTTGCTACAGTGAGGACCCTTGCCCAGCCCCTGCGTGCCTGGAGGGGTGTGGCTGAGTCCTGGGGAGGTGCAGCTGTCCCCAGAGGGCCCTGGGGTCCCGGCAGAAGAGCAGGAGCCTCAGCCCGAGGAAGATCTGAATAAGCTGCAAGAGGCATGGGCGGCCCGAGAAGCACGGGCAGGGAACCGGCAGGGTGTTAACGCAAACCCGCCGTCCCCAGCAGCCCTGGGAGCCCCGACTGCTGTGAAGGCTGCTGGCAGAAGTCTCTGTGCCCTTCGGAGAAGCCACGGGCCGCACGGGCTTCCTGACCGCTGGAAAATGGCTCCATCTGGACTGAGAGGTGCTGTAAGGGCAGAATATGCCACGGCCACATTTAAAACAGCCGGGATTAAAATATCTCATTATAATTCTCTGTTGGGTAAATGTGGAAATGATAATATTTTGTTTATCTGGAGTTGCACAGAAAATGCTGAAACCAATCTAACCTGATCCTCTTAATTTTTTCTAATGTAGCTACTGGAAAATCAAACCCTACCTACACGGCTCGTGCTATACATCTCTTGGCTGTATTGCTAGGGGCTCAGGGCTTCCTGCAGGAATCTACCAGACGGAAATGGCCCTTGGGTTTGAGAAAAGCAACTGGACCACAGTGTGGGAGAGACTTCAGGTAAATGGGAGCTCCACTGCTTCGTGCAAGAGAGTGAAAAAAAGCAAAAGAGACAGAGCTAGCTGAGGACTGGCACTCAGGGCCTGTGTCATGTCTCAGGGGAAAGACACGAGGAAAATTTGGAGGGAGCCCCTGTGATACACGGCAGCTGAGGCCCGGGAGACAGATGGCCGGGAGGAGACTCCTGGGCCGGGGCTGGCAGAGGCTCTTGCCAGGAAGGAAGACTGCAGACCTCTAAAGGGCTCCACGCTGTGCCCACAGCCCAAGGACACGTTGCTCCACTCATGCCCCGGGCTCAAGGCCCTGCCTTGGGTGGGGGAGCTGTGGCCAGACAGCTGGAGAGCAGGAGAAGGCAGGAGCCAGGGCAGGACGAGGGGTCAGGTGATGCCAGCAGAGCAGACACCCCACATTTCCTGGGAGTATCTAGAAGGAAGGCCACTGCAGTGCCGTGGGGAGTTACTGGCTCCCGGAGTCCCAGGGAAGGGTCACCACAGGCTGGGGACGTGGAGACTGTGGGCCACTTCCCACCAGGATGCTAGTGTCCCCCTCTTCAGGGGAGTTTGACAGTGATACTGGGAAGGCAGGAAAGTGACGCAAACCGCGGGAAACCCGCAGCGGGAAGCGCTCCAGCCAGCATAGGTGCGGGCGACCACAGGACAAGGTCTCCCCAGTCCTCTCCAGGGCCGCCCACACCCTCAGTGCCCCAGGAGGACGCTGCACCGAGGTTTCTGGTAAGAAGTGGGGGCCCTGGAGAAGAGCGCACGCGCCTCCTGCCCCTCCCTGCTCTCCCCATCTGTCCCTGCTGCCCAGCTCCGCCCTCCCTCTGGTCACCACGCCGGCACCCTCCTTGTGGCCCGCTCCATCTGCCCTGTGCCTCCCCCCAGACCCCGACCTGCCGATCGCTGGATCACTCGCATGGAGGCGGCAGGATAAAAATCTTTACTTGGCTTTGCATAGAAATAGGAGAAGAAGACAGGAGAAGCTGGGAAAGGGGACAGGGCTGACGCAGGGTGAGATCGCTCTGTTTCTCATTGTGTTGATTTCTGACCATGTGCAGCATTCGCTGTCAAACACGATGAAACAGGAAAGGATCTGCGCTGCCTCAAATTGGATTATGTGGGGATCAGGCTCGCAGCGCCCAGTTTTCAGACAGAAAAGCCCACAGGGCCGAGGAGTAGCTTCTGAGCCACCGTGCAGAGGAGGGCCTGGGCCAGCCCCCGCCACGATCCCTCCCTCCTCCTGCTGCCCCAGGCCGCAAGCCACGGCCGCCAGTGTCCCAGGAACTAACTAACGCGTGTGAGAAAGTGGACCTCGGAGGGCAGAGCCGGCCCTGAGCAGCCGCGCCTGCTCTCCGACCCACAGGCCCGGGCAGGCGCGGGCGCACCGGAGGGAACTTTGACCCCGCGGTCGGTCTGTCCTCGGGGCTCCGGGAGGTCTTCTGAGGCCTGGCGGGGAACAAAGCCAGCCCTCGCTGCTTCCTTAATCCTGCCACAGTCACTTTTTGGGGGCGGGGCGGGGGACACAGTCTGCGAGTGAGGCGAGTGAGGCTTGTCCTGGGTCGTGCGTGAGTCACGGCCGCACGGGTCTGACCGCGATCTCTGTACCCTGGCGCGGCTCCGTGTCCTGGGACCCGGGAGAAGGCACGGGCCGCACGTAGCTCCCTCGGCCCTGTGCGCTCCGGGAAGGGAGGGCACAGGGCAGAAGGGCAGTCACATGAGCAGCACCACAAGTCTAGGGCCAGCCTGCCGGTGCCGTTAAGCTCCTTTGGGAGATGGGCATAGTTCGTGGCAGCACTGCCAAACCCAGCTCTTGGTCCAGGATGTTTGGTGACATGTGGCCTGGTGGCAGCCCGAGCTATCCCTGAAGCATCATGTCTGGGCCTTGGTGAGACGTTGTCTTGTCTGGTCAAGTGTTTACCATGGCTTGTTCATCTGCCGCCGGGTCTCAGGCAGAGGCCAGCAGAGGTAATAGGGAGCCATGGAAGGCTCTGTGGAGAGACTGGGCCCATCCATCTCAGAGGCAGATCTGGCAGCACTAGGAGGAATCGTGCCTGAGGCAAAGCATGTGGAGAGAGACTACCTAACGGACTCAGGTTCCCCCAAAGCCACCAGGGGGCCCTAAGAACAAGACTGGGGGAGGCTTGTGCCAGGCTCTGTCCAGGCTGAATCATTTTCCTGCATCCTCATGGTGTCCGGATGAAAATCAGAAATGCAGCAGGGTAAACTGCCTGGTTCCTGGGGCCTGACACGGCGGAGCTGGACTTTGGACTCCCAGCTGGCTGGACCCCAGAACATTCGCACACACTTCCCGTGTTCCCCACAGTCACAGGGAGGAAGAGGCAGGGCAAGGTGACTCAGGACGTCCTGAGCGTGCTCAGTGCGGCACTGTCAGTCAGCAGATACCAGGCTATTTTGAGGCCGAGGCCAGGACACGGCCCAGCGGAACTGCAGATGTAAAGTTGTCTGCAGCTGGTTTTTAAAATGCATCTTTCTCCGTCAGCTGGAGCCCTGGTGAACATCTGGACCATCCTAAATTAAGCCTTTGACGTTAAAAAAAATAATTGCAGGTAACTGAGCAAATGTGCTTCAGGCTTTGTGGCCAGAAGCGTCCATCCTCTGAGACCCAGGATGAACTGAACCGACTGCCAGGTCCCTCCTCTGTCACACTCTCCAGAGAGAGGCCCAGCTGGTCAAGTGTCAGCCGATGTGACCCTCTGTGCACTCCAGGGGCTTCCTCTGCAAGGTGCCGTGGAAGGGTCTGGAGCCTGGTGGCCGCTGTGTCCGAAGCACCAGGGGGACACTTTCTGTGCCGGTTGAGCTGAAAACACCCACTGACCGCAGGGACCATCCCCGGCTATGGCCTCCTGGTGGCCTTAAGCAAGTGGCTTCATGTCTCTGGGTTTCTGTTTTCTTATCTGAAAGATGAGTGTGATAATGTAACTGGATGGAGTGTCCCAGCAGGGCTTCTTGCCAGGTTCTTGATGTCCCAAACAAAGAATTGGAGGAGACACACAGGGAGAAGTTGCATTTATTAAAGGTAGAAAACAAGCAGGCATTGCAGGGTGAGAGTAGAAGGGTGGGTAGGCTCACAGGGGCCCTGAGGACAGGCAAGTGGCCTTTTGAATCCTAAATTCCTGAGTTGGCTTGCCTCTCTTGCAATTAAGGCACTGGGACAGTTATGGCTTGTCTTCCCAGCAGATGTAAATGACCAGGAACTGTCTTCTGATTGCTGTGCTGATGTGCAAATGAAAACTAGAAAAGAGCATTTCCGACTGGCCCTGTGAACAGTACCAGACTCAAATGAAGGAAGAAAACAGCACTTTTCTGCTTGGTCCACAGTGCTCAGCCCCAAGCCTGATGTCATTTGGGGTCTGCTTCTGTACACGCCCTCTCTCTTTAGGAAGCATCTCTCTTGACCTGTTAGCCGTAGGTTTTTCATTCTGCCCAGTTAGTTGTCTACTTGCCCCAGGCCCGATCGTTTCTTCGATAATAAACTACACACAGGATCGTGACGGGGTGGGACGAGATGCAGGGTCACTTAGAGCAGTCCTGTGCTCCGACTTACCCTGCCGTGGATGTGGCACGGGCTGGCAATGGGAGTCATTACACACTTACTGCCTGGCCGGGTTCCCCTGGAGCGTTGCCCTCAGTGCTCTTCATGATCCCTGAAGAAAGGTCTGGTCACTGAGCCTGCAGACGCACAGCGAGGCTCCGAGGTCGGTGACTTTGCCAAAGGTCAAGGCGTGAACTCACACCGCTCCCTGCACACACTATTCCCTGAGTCACCCTGGCGCCTCCCTGGAGCTGCGTCAGCTGCGTGGTTTATTTCTGACACCTGCCTGGGCAGGGAGAGTGGCAGTGACACCAGCCGAGGCGTGGGAACTGGAAGCCGACACTCAGTGGCTCCCGAGTGAGTCCGCGGTGGCCCCGTGGCTGCAGCCAGGCCGCTACGCCAGAGACACACAGAAGTGACGTGGAATCCTGGGCCAGGCATGGAGGGCCACACCCAGCAGACCCCATGTGTGCTTGTCATAGGAGAGCGGGTGGCACAGTGGCAGGGGAAGCCCTGCTCGGGGATCTCATCCAACCTCCACAGTGCCAGGGAGGGGCAGTTGAGATGTGTTTTATTGGGGAGCCCACTGAAGCTCACGAAAGTGAAGCGTGTGCTCCAGGCCACATAGCTGAGGAGGATTCCGTGGGTGTAGCCCAGAGCCTCTCCTCCTGTGGCTAGTAGAATAGATAGTGTGGGGTGTGCATGGGCCAACCCTGGCTCCTCCCCAAAGGCCAGAATCTAAAAAACCAACAACTCATGGGCATGGGGAAACTGAGGCAGCACTGAGTTCAAAGAGGAAAGAAGAGAGCATAGAAAAGAGGGGGACAGAAAGGTTAAGTCTGGGTGTGGAGGCACATGCCCATTATTCCAGCGCTCACTTGGGAGGCTGAGGTGGAGTTCATGGCCAGCCTGAACTACATGATTAGACCTTGTCTCAGAAAACAAAACAAAAAAGAAAAGAAAAGTTGAGGAGGAGGAGAAAGAAGGAAATTTCAGACGTGGGGGAAACGCAGACAGCCTCACCTGGACTGACCCTGGGGGACAGTGGGCAGCTGCTGTCAGCTACAGCAAATGAAGTCTGGACACTTCCCCCATGCAAAGCAACGGTCGGACCTGTGCACCAGCACTCTTCACTCCTGCCTCTGCTCCTTCGGGAGCCAGGCTACCACCAGACGCCCAGGCCTTCTTGCTGGGCTCTCTGCTTTCTCCCAACCACTCCATTTTCTCCTGCAGCCTGGGATATCCCAAAGCCCCTCCCCCCCCGGCTGTAACCTCTTTGTGGGCTCCTCCCCTCTGGCTCTCTACTACTTTTCTTACAGTTTGGTTATTGTTGGTTGTGCGTCCGTGGAAGAGCAGCAGCCAGAGTGTGATCTTTGTTCCTTCACTGCTATACCGGCACCTGGAAAGCAGTGACCCAGCAGAAGCATTGGACAGACACCTGTGGGATGGGGGAATGCGCCGGCCGGAGGTGGGCGAAGATAGCTTCCATTTGATTTAGAAAGTGCAAGAACATAGAACTTCCTGTGCACAAAGATGCCACGAAGTTCACACTGTGCACACATAGGAAGATGTCCAGCTGCATGACCATGAAAATTCCAGAGGGGCTCTGTGTGGGTAAATGACCACAGTCCTCATGGGGCTGGTCCATGTAGATAACCATCTTACTTCTTTTTGCTTCCCCCCCTCCTTCCCTGCCTCCCTCCATCTCTTGTTCTCCTTCCCATTTGCAAAAGACCCATCTCCATGTTTCCCTTACCTGTCTTTTATTTTGTTCTTCATACTTTGGATTTCTCACATAAGAGAAACCATGCGATATTTAAGCTCGTGTGTCTGGTTTATTTCAGTTAACATTATGGTCTCAGGGTGCATCCATTTTCCTACAAACGACTCACGTTTATTTTGTTGGTTTCTTCAGCTGCTGCTTGCTGCCTCGTGGTGGGTGTTCCGAGGCAAGTTGTGGGATATGAGCAGTCATGGGTGTCTCTGTGGCCGGAGGATGCTTTGCTTTGGCAGCCCTGCTGGTTCCCGCCTGTAGGGTATCCACCATGTGCTCTGATGTCCCCAAGAAAAAGGTGCCAGAGTGCTGTGACCGGTGTGTCACCAAGGCTGCCCTCCCCAAGAAAGCAAGTTGTGCAAAGCCTCAGTCCATCAACGCAGAGCTCCTCGGTTGCCGGCTGGGGCGCCAGATGCTTGGGAGAGGCTGGGGCTAGGCTGGGCCTAGGCTGGGCCTAGGCTGGGCCTGTTTCCACAGGCGTCCGTCAGTGCCTGCTTCGATGTGTGCAGTGCCCGTGGTTCCCTCACACACGGGGCTTAGAGAGGAGCAGGAGCATTGAGGGAGGGATGACTAAAGCCTCGCAGTGCTGAGGGGAAACTGAGGTGGAGAAGGCAGTGGGAGGAGGGGTGGCAATGGCTACTATCTTAGTAGCATGGCAGTGCCCCTTGGGAAGGGAACTACCTTTGCGAGGAAAAGACTGGAATGGGTGATTGGGGTAGAAAGCAAAGTCTTGAAGTTGAAGCTACTCTGCCATAAAACAGTGAGACCTTTTTTTTTTAAATTTTGTTTACCAAGAACATGTATTGGTACACTGTATACATAATGATCATTAAAAAAAAAGAAAAGAAACTAATAATGTCGAGGCTGCAGATGTAGCTCAGTGGTAGACCACTTGCCTGGCATTTCCCTAACCACAACATGAAGCCAAAAAAACTTTTTCGTGTTTTATTCTTTTTCTGAAGAATAATTCAATAAATGGCCTGAAATACCAAAAAAAAAAAAAAAAAAGTGAGACCTGAGTTTTCTCTCAGGAGTCTAGAGGGAGAGCGGGGGCGGGGGGCCGGTGGAGGAGGCGGGAGGGGCAGAGGTCCCTGGCTGTGCTGTTCCCATGTCCCCTTCCCCCACCACTCCCAGCCCTCTTGCTGTCCAGCCGATCAGCGCACCCTACTTAGGTCATCCGTAGCTCCATAAACTTGACAGAAGCTGGGGCTCACAAGTAGGCAGAGTAGGGTCACCTGCAGGGGACCAGGGCAGGTGGGGGACAGGGTCAGGTCCCGCTCACACCACGCTCCTTCACACTGACCCCTCTTCCCACTGCCTCGATCTCTTGGCCACTCGCTGTCCCCAGGGCAGCTTCCTGTTGGCCCCCCGACACTCCTTTCTGAAAGCCACCCTGTTCCTGCTGGCTCCCTGCTAATTCACCCAGAACAGCAGGGTAAAGACGCCTGCTTTGCCTCCACTGTCATCTGCCACCCCCTGGACACCCAGACCAGATTAGGAGCGAGAGAGGGATTTCCGGAGACCAGGCCGGGCATCCCCACTGCTCTGCGAGCTGCGCTCTGCCTCAGAGCAAATCCGCACACAGGCACATGAGGCTCACCATCTGTCTCTAGTGATTTAGTTTCCCATCAATCAGTCCCCCAAAGCCTTGCTCAATAGTAACTTCTTAAACAGTGTTTGAACGTCCATCCCTGCACGTCTTCACTCAGCAGCAAATTGCTGAGTCTGGGGCACGCGGTCAGAGATGGAGCAGCAGACCTTGGGCCCCAGGGGTCTGGCAGAGGCGCCACACATGGCTCTCAGACAAGCCTGGAGCAGGAGCACTCTGGGGAACCCACCTACCCCTCTGTGCGTCCCTGTCTCTGTCCCCCGTGATAATCTTCCCAGCCTTCCCCAACACACACGCTTTGTCTCTTCCTTCTCTCACTCGCCCACCCATCTTTCCCTTAAACGTCCGTCCTTCCAGACCACCAGAAACTCTCCCCAATTGTAGGCAGGGAAGAAACAGGCCTCCCCAAAAGACAAGGCGCAGAAGCCAAGTGAAAGGCTAGGGTCCTGCCAGGCATCTCCCAGGGGAAGGGAAAGGCCCCGGATGGTAATGAAAAGGTTGCTTGCTGTCATGACAACGGCAATCACTCAACCACGTACCGGGGCTTGGAGGCCAGGACACCAACTGATTGTTTATTTCTCCAGTAGGACCAGCGAGCAAGGAGGCGGACGCCAAAGACAGAGGGCCTCTGCAGGAGAAGTAGAGGGCTTGGCAGGGATGGGCCCTTCTCTCTCCAGTCTGCCGACCAGACACGGCGGTCATCTGTGCCTGGGTTGCGCTCTTCACCTGTGTCCACCTGGACTACAGCCACGGAAATCCCGTGGGGCCAGGTATGAGGGCTCCAGCGCAGACTGGGAGAGCGGCTTCTGCCCTCGGGGGGCCGCAGGGCCTGTGACAGCTGCATGCAAACCCATTCCGTAGATCACGTCTGAGGAGAGGGCGATAGGAGACAGAATCCCAATGACAAAACAGTAATTGACCAAAAAGCCTAAACTCAGCAATGGGAAACTAAAAACAACAAGCAGGGACCCCGTTCTGGGTACAGCTAAACAGGAAGTGGCTGTGAGGCCATTTATGGGTTAGAGTTTGGACAAGAAGGTTTGTGTCGGGTTTCCCCCAGCTGTGCTGCAAGCCGAGCCAGCCACTGTCTCCGGCCAGGCCATTTCTAAGGGAGCGGTGACTGCTGTGCCACCTCCTCCATGGCCATTGTGCTGGTGGCATGGCTGAAGGCCCCGCTCTTTGCCCTTAGGTCAGGCATGGTGGCACCTGCAGCTCCTGTGACCTCTGGCTTATTCTGTATCCTTAGGATGATGAATGAGCTACGCAGCAAATTAGTCCCCCTCCTTGCGAGGTCCAGCCACCTCTCCGCTCTCTGGCGTGATGTGGCATTCAAGGGATGTAGTCGTAACATCGCCAAATGCAAGACATTTCAGGCTGTGTGAGATTCAAATCAAATGCAGGTGTCACCGGCCATCACAAGGAATCCACACTAAGAGGGCTGATCTGTGCTGGCATTTGGAAGGGGAACGAGGCCGGGAGAAATGGACTGTGCTGCAATGCCCATTCTGTTCAACGTGGTGCAAGGATTTGTGATCCTGCTTTGCCGCGGCTTCTTGATTGGTGTGTGGATCAAAGGAAAGCTACTTATCCCTGTAGGACATTCCCTTCTAACTTCCTGGCATTGTTCAGCAGGGAAAGGTGAAACAAAGGCAAAATTTATTCACAGACAGGAGCTTCAAAGTCAAAACATCAAGGACAGAGATCAAAACCTCAAAAAATCAGCTCCGACCTAAGTTCTCCAACATTTCATATTTTCAAAAAATCACCAGAAAAGGATGGAGTATCCCAAAAGAATAAATTCACTTTCATTTCCATTTAAGTGCCTCAGAGCAAACAGTCTAAAGGTCCCGACTCTTTCCCCACTGCTGTCCAGCAGATTGGGGGGGCCTGAATTTCCCCATCAGATGGGGGGGCACTGTGCTTACCAAAGTGACCCTTGGTATCATGTGCTTCACGGCTTTGGAATAAATGATGATGAGCATTTACATCCGAACAGCTCACAGGTTTACCACAGTGCCACATGGATCTAAACACAAACAGAAACTGACTTTAAAGCAGATCCCACTGGGAAATGAGGCAGGTCCTCAGAAGTTACACGTGCACACTGCCATGTGGCCCAGCCATCGTCTTCCTAGTTGTTTACCCAAGAATAAGCAAGCGCATGTCCATAAAAACTTTTATATGAATGTGCACGGCCACTTTATTTGTAATAACCAAAGAGTAGAAACAACCCAAGTATACATCAGTAATTAATAAATAAATACAGCATCAACAAAATGACTAAACAAACCGTGGTACATTACACAATGGACTGCTACTCAGCAGTGAGAAAAAGAGATACACAGATGAATGCAAATAATTACGCAAAGTGAAAAGAGCCAGACAAAAAGGAGTGGCACTGTATGGTTCCATTTATATAAACATTAGAAAATGAATCTTTTGTGACAGAAAGCAGATCAGTGGTTGTCTGGAGAAGAAGGGTCCAGGGAGCCAGGAGGAGAGATGGCCAAGAAGTATGAAGAATCTCGGGGGTGGGCGATATGCTTGCTCTTTTGAATTTCATGATGGTTTCCTGTATATGCATATGTCAAAACCTAATTTTACTTTACTTTAAATATGTGCGGTTTAGTATATCAATTACACTTTGATAAAGCTGTTTAAAATTTCTAAAAAAAGAAAAAATATGCCATCACACAGCCACAGGGATGAGATCTGTACCCTTAAACAGCTTGGAAACCAGAAAAGCATGTGAAACAACAATTTTCACCATTAACAGTCGAAAGAAGATAGTGACTGGTAAGAGAAGGACACAAAGCACGCCCTGCATGGCGCCAGCTCGGCACCCAGAGAGCCCGGGGAAGCCGGGGGCCTCACAGACTTGAGGACTAGAGCTCAAGGTTCTGAGGCCGAGCTTTGCAGGGAGAAGCGGCTCTGCAGGCAGAGAGCCCCAGTTCCTGACAGGAAAGGCCTCATCTTTGATCTCTGCATGGGAAGAAATTCCTCGAGGCAGGGAACAGAATGACCTGAAGAAAGGAGACAGAGCATCCCTAGCAGCCTTACCAGATCCAGAATAGTCGGTGTTCTCACCAGCAAACTGGAAAAGACCTGGTACTGCATGGGCAGCAACTTCCCACGCTTTAATGATGGGCTAACTCAGCCCAGGCTCGGGGTCTTCCGGAACTAATGTGGCAAAGCTTTAAAACAAGCTCTGAAAGGATCAAGATGCTTCCAAGTAGTCAAGGGCCAGGCTGAAGCTCAGCACTCTTTAAAGAATAAAGCAGGGCTGGGGACTTAGCTCAAGCAGTAGAGTGCTGGCCTAGCAAGCAGAAGGCCCCGAGTTCAAGTCCCAGCTCAAAAAAAAAAAAAAAAAAAAGATGTGTTCAAAAAAACAAAACAAAAAAAGAATAAAACAAAATCCCACACCCAACGCTGAATGGTTCCTGTTGTCTGGCATCCCATAGAAAATTACCAGGTGTACAAAGCTGCAGGGACATCTGACTCAGAGCTGGGAGAAGTAAAAAATCAAAAAAGGCACAGAAATGGCCGAGATGATGAAACTTGCAGACGAGGATGTTGGAATAGCTCTAATAGATCTTATAAATAAATGTACTTAAGGATGTTCAAGGAAATATGAACTCAATTATAAGAGAAATACAAGACACAAAAGAAGATTCAAACAGAACTTCTGGAGGTGGAAAACACAATATCTGAAAAAACAAATCGTGAACAGACATCGTTATCTGGTAGATGCTGGAACATTCAGGCTGTCAGGTGGTAATTGGATCAGCGCTTCCTTGGAGAATCTGCGCTGGCTGTGTAAGTCCAGTGTCCTGTGCTCTCACGGGCTTCAGGCCTCTGCAAGCTGCTGTCCCCTGGCAGGCTTCCCACTGTGGGTGGGACTCGGCCCCTGTGTCTGCCTTCCCTGCTGCAGCTTGGACCAGGTGAGCAGAATCGTGCTCTTCTCCTTACCTCTGTGCCAGGGCCCAGCACAGGGGCAAGTAGGTGGTAAGCAGGCCACAGATATATTTTGAATGAGTGAATGAACTGTATTCAGCTTTGCCATCCTTGACTTCATCTTCATCCACGGAGTGATGCCGGGTGACTGTGGTGTCCAGTTCTCATATGACCTTGTAAGATGGCTTTCTGCCAGTGCCACTCAGGCCTGGGTTCTGGAATATGAGCAAATGATTTGCCAAGCAGCTTGGAGGAGGCTGCATAACCTCTCTGGCCTGTGGGTTTCTCAGCTGCTACAGAAGGATGTTAAAACAGGTGATCTCTAACAATTCTCCTGACTGCTTGTGGTCCATTCTCCAAAACTGCTCCTCCTCCCCAACATCCTCCCCTCCTGTGACCAGCAGAGTGATTTATCAGGGCACGGTGGCTCCTGCTTTGCTCCCCCAAGTTGCTTGCTCGAGGGGACACCAGCCCCCATACTCTGAGAATGCTCAAGTTGTCCCAGGAGAGGCCCCGAAAGAAAGTTAGCAAATGCTCCTGCCAACAGTCTTAGGAGAGAGCCACCTGGAACACAGTCCTGCAGCTCTGGGTCAGCCGCAGCCAGCATCTGGCCTTGACCTTGTGAGAAACCTGAGCTGCCACCGCCTCACCAAACTGCCCCCAAGTGCTGGTCCAAGAAAAAACTGATTGCTGTTTAAACCACTGATGTGTGGGTTAATTTGTTACAAAGCAGCAGACAACTAACACACTAGCACAGAGCACCTACCACCTCCACTCTTTAATTACATGAAGAAAACACAAAGAAGTTGTATAAGCTGTCTTCAAACTAGAAATCTTTCCAAGCTTGAGGACCACACTCAAAATCTCAAGATGTAGAAGCCCCCAGGAGACCTGCTGGTGCCCCATCTTCACTCTGCTCTCCCTCTTTTCCTTGTTTTTTTCACCAGGTTTTGACTCCAGTTGGAAATATTCCACACCTGCTCTGTGTTGATTTCCTAGACGCCCTCAGGAATGAGTTTTTCGAGTTTCATCATCAATTTGAACACACTGCAAGTACCTGTGGGCATTTCACGGAGCTGCACGATATTTGCTGACTTGGTCTGGGTCCTCCAGAGAGTAGGACCTGAACAATGACCGGCATTCTGATCATCTGTTTTGAAGGTGCCAGCCCAAGGCTACGGAAATGAGGAAGAAAGAAAACTGAGGCAAGAGAAGTCATGCATTAGAGGGACAACCGGGCTCAGTGTGAGCAGGGATAAGACCGGGTTGCTTGCTCAGTTAGCATGGAGACCTCACTGGAAAGGCTGTAGGGAGAGTTAAGGACCCAGGTTATCCATAGGAGAAAGGAAGCGGATATTCATCTGCTCCCACCCATGTCCCCCCGGTTCATCCTCCTTTGCCTTATCCAGCCCCAGTGGCTGTCCAGGAAGTCAGACTCCATGCCCTGGAGAGGGGCATCATCCAAGTTCCAAAGTGGATGGCGTCCAGGGGTAGGCAGGGCATCAGCCGCGAGGGGAACAAGTCACTGAAGGAATTTGAAAAGGCATATAGGGGCGGCCCCCTGGGAGTTATTTCTCCTGCTCCCATTTTCAGATTGGCTCTTCGGGCCAAAAATACAGGCAGAAAGAATTGCGAGCGCAGCTCTAGAGAGGGCTGGATTCCTGTGTCTGGATTGTGCCAGTTCCTCCGATGTGTTGTGTGGGTGGAAGATGGAGTGAGGCTGCATATTTTTGTGAGCTGACCTCCTTGGCTCCAGGACAGATGGACACGCTCAAATCCTGGCACACAAACTGTGTGACATCCTCTGCTGTCAGCTCACCAGAAGGGGATCTTATCGCTCTGCCGAGGGGTCTCAGACACTAACATTCACCCACCAGCCTAGAAAATAAAATTTAATAGAGTACAACAGAGCTTTTAAGCACTCACTGGGCTGTTTCTGACAAAATAAAAGGTCTCTAAAAGCCTTTGTTTTTTGTTTGGATGGAAGGAGTTTCTTCCCAAGAATTCTTCAAACTTCTGCTTGGAAACAGCACATGGAAAGCGACTGTGAGCAGTATATGAAGGGCCCACGAATGCCTGAGAGGTCTGGGGTACTAGGAAGGGTTACAGATGAGGATGAGTCGATGGATGGATGGGCAGATAGATGGATGGATGGATACGTGGGTAGATGAATAGGTGGGTGGATGGGTGGATGGATGGGTAGATAGATGGATGGATGGATACGTGGGTAGATGAATAGGTGGGTGGATGGGTGGATGGATGGGTAGATAGATGGATGGATGGATACGTGGGTAGATGAATAGGTGGGTGG
>PVJO010021581.1:0-29762 GCA_004026905.1 Hystrix cristata | reverse complement strand
TGTGATGGATATAGTGGACCAGCACAATATCTAGGGGACTGTCCAGATGAGCAAGATTTCTTTGACTATGTTCTGATTTAGCTGCTGCGAGACAGATTGGTGCCAAGGCTCCATTTATCACTTGACTTTCTTATGGCTCCACTTTAATGAACTTTGAGAACTTTGAGAGTGTTTTGGTTCATCAATATCTACTAAGCCCCTATAGGTAGTATCTAATATGTGGGTGTTAAAATATCTGGTATTCTTCAGTATATAGTTACTTTGAAAAATGAGGACATGGGAGAATTGCTGTGACATTGAAAACTTCCTCAGCCAAAGATGGCCTTCCATTTTAGTCTGAGTCCTGAGGGGGTCTTGCTGTGTAATACAAGTAACTTCAAGGCTGCCTTTGAAGTTACTTTGTAACCTCAGCTAGCCTCAAGCTCACCAGCCTTCTGACTTGGCCTCATGAGTGTAGGTACAGGTGTGGACCACTGGACCTGGCTTCTCTTCCTGCTTTTTTTTTTTTTTTTTTTTTGTGGTGCCGGGGATTGAACTCAGGCCCTTGTGCTTGCAAGGCAAGCACTCTAATCACTGAGCTAAATCCCCAGCCCCTCTTCCTGCTTTTAAAAAAACGTTTAAATTACAAAATAAAACACAAATACCACAGAACACAAAATTAAAACATAGCTTAATAAATTAGAAGGTGAACAACCTTGTAAATACTACCCATTCAAGAAATAGAATTTAATAAACTGTTTCTATGTATTCTACTGTAATCTCAGTCCTTTCCTTTTCCACTGTTACAATTTAGATCTAAAATGTCCCCAAAAGTCTCATGCTGGGAGGTAGGCCTGGTCACTGGTGGTATGACTTGGAGGGTTGTGTTCTTATCCCTGACTGATCCCTTCTCTCTCTCCTTCCTGGCCACCTTGTTGTAAGCAGCTTTCCTCTGCCAGGACCCTTTTGCCATACTGTTTCTGCCTTCGGGGCCACTGACCATGGTCTGAGTCCTTTGACATTGTGAGCCAAAATTAACCTCTCCTTTAAATTTTGGATGTTGGGTATTTTGTCCCAGTAACAGGGCTAATACATCCACACATTTAAGCACTATTACGAACTTTTAGTGCTGTTATTTTATCCAAATATACATACTTAAACTCTGATTTTGTTTGCCTCTTTAAAAAATACCATTTTTTTTGTGTGTGTGTGTCAGGGATCAAACTCAGGGCCTTGTGCTTGCAAGGCAAGCGCTCTAACCACTGAGCTAAATCCCCAGTCCCTAAAAAGTGTCTTTTAAATTGTTTTTAATCTATAGGTTCTTGAATCCTTTCCTTTTACAGCCACATGCTACATAATACTTTCTGCAATTGAGGTATCACATATATAGTAGTAGCCCCATAGAATTGTATCATTTGGTGATAGTGTGCCTATATTAGTTTAGGTACATTCTGTTCTCAGTGAAAAAATTGCCTAATAATGCTTTCCCAATAAAGTACCTGAGTGGCTAAGTGGTACACAGCTGTAATTTATTGTTGAGAAATCAGTGTGGTTGTCATATAGAGCTGACACTGAGAATTTGCTGATTGTGTACTCTTGGTTCCACATGCTCTTCTATTCTCTGTACTTTGCAAATTAGAAGCTGGGTCTAGAGACTTGGTAGGGTTCAGATTTGATCTCAGATAATAGCTAATACTGTATTCTTTCTTTACAGTTCAGTTATTTACTCCATTTTACCAAAAGGTGATAGTTTACTTTTGGTAAATGTGTTTTTATAAAATGATATTATCTCTGGTATTTTGTTACCCAGTGCTATATAATTCATGGAGAAAAAGCAGAACATCTACTTAGCAGTTTTTAGATTAATAGACTCTCTAGAGGTGATAATTTTGTTTCCCTAGGAACTCTTAGAATTAACTATTTTATGATTTCTATCCATTGTAATATGTAAGCATTGACGTTCAAATGATCCCATCTTTGAAAGCCTCTTTGTGGACTCAGGTTAACTCCTGAATTCTTTCAACTAGACCGTGGTAGTTTTGATAGTTTTCTTCATTATCATGACAAAGTGTTCTATAGTTGTCTTAGTTACTTTTCTCATTGCTGAGATAAAATACCTAACACCCAAAGTTAATAGAGAAAATGTTTATTTTGCCTGGAAGTTTGTAGAGGTTTCAATGCATAGTTGGCTGGCTCCAAGGCAGGGTGGCACGGCAGAGAGCATCGCAGAGGAGAAACAGTTCATGGCAGGCAGATGGCAGAAGGCAGCGAGTAGCAAAGCAAGCAGCAAGCAGCAAGCAACAGCAATAGCCATCTTTCTGTTCCTTATACTCTATCCAGGCTATATGCCCTTAGGGCAGGTGGCACTCACACCCAGGGTGGGCCTTCCCATTAGCCACACCCAGAACTATGCCATGTAATCACCTTTGATCCCAGCATCACACACTGTAGATATAGCCACCTCTGGAAAGTCCCACCTATAACTGCATGAAGCTTTGGAAGGACATCTAGATATAAACTGTAACAATAGTTATGATACATTTTGTACTCCAAGTCTAGAACCAGCCATGTGTCCACTATGCTTTAACTTCCCCCTTTTTTCCCTTTAGAGAAAATGGCTTTTCAGTACCATAATCTGGCTGTTTGGAATTGCTCGTTGATGCTAAATTGGTTATCATAAAGTACTTCATGAGCTCATTCTAATAGAATTCAAATTCAAGGGTCTAGTTTTTATTTTTTGCAAACTTAATTTCTTTTTTATTGCAGTCATATCTCCTAGAATTTTGGTTTTAAAAAGACATAGGTAATGGTAATATTAATCATCTGTTTTTCCCACATTATGTACAGAAAACCAGGATGCTACTGCTCCCATTGCTGTAATTGTTGAAAACTCATAAACCTTTTTTGGGTGTGGATACCCATTCTTTCCATTCCCACTTCTTGCTCCCATTTTTTTTTAATTGTTCTATGATATCTAACGTTGAACACTTGGTCATTACAGTACTGTACTTTTCCTTTATCTGTTCTCAATTGTGTAAGTAGCTATGTGTTTAATGCTTGTGCTTACCCTTCCTATTCATTTTGGTTGCTGAAACTAATTCCCTAGTACATTCTTCATTATTCCTAAATTAGTACATATAGATAAGTTTTTGTCTTTTAAAACTCCTGACAATCAGTAGTGCTGTATGTGAAGTCCTTATTTTACATTTTCTCAAATACAAATAAACATGTAACTCCATTTTATTCTGGCATAAAATGATACTGTTAAAACATGTGATGATAATGTAACCCCTTGTAAATTGCTTGTTTTGGCCGATTGCATATTCTTTAAAATTTACAATTAAGTAATTTTATTCACCTGTGTCTTGGTTGTTATTGGTTAGCATTCTGAAATACTCAATGTAGCAGCTGAGAATTTGAGCCAGCACTTTTAACTGTACTTTAAGACTACAGAACCAGAAATTTTCATATGTAATTTCAAAAAGATTTTTTAAGTTTTGGGGACATTTTCTTGAATTACTGTTTTTACTGCTTGTCTTGTTCAATAGTTTAAATTTTGTTTTAGAAGTTTAAGTTTAAATTTTGTTTTATTTATATCTTTGATCTTATTTGCTTTTCTTCAATATTAGTCATTTTTTCCAATGTATTTTTAAAAAGATTTTAAAAGTTCATTTTAATATATATCTTCTATTTATACCTGCACTCATCTTCAAATGTTTTTGGAATTTGTAATAGTGTTGTTTGTTATTAACACTAATAGGAATCTAGTTAATTTTCTATCAAACTTGAATAATGAGTAGTGGGGTGACCTTAAGAAAAATTATTTCTTTTGCATACATTTGTTTTCTTGAAAAACCATGTGAATAAAAGAATTTAGACAGATGCTCTTTCCTAGTTTGACAAATTTTTTTAAAGAACACTTGTAAAATGATTAGTTGCATTTCAGTTTGATTATTTGATTCCCAGAGTTTGGATACATAAGAGTGTTTGCAAGCACAGAAAAAGGATCATGATAGAAAGTACATTTTATTATTTATAAATTAAAAAGCAACAAAAACACTGCCCTGAAATTCCTTCAACATGTGACATTGTCTACTTGAGTAGGCAAGGGAAAAATTAATAAAATATATACTGTGTAAGGGAGCCTGGTACAGTGGCACACAGCTCTAATCCCAGCACACCAGAGGCTGAGGCAGGAGAATTGCTACAAGTTCAAGATAAGCTGGAGCTACCTACTGAGTTAAACGCCTTCATGAACAACATAGCAAAACCCTGTGTCAGAAAAAACAAAACAAAACAAAACTGTAAGGAACTGAGTTAAATATTTTTGTATCTATTTTTCACTGAGTTTTTCCACATTCTTTTTACTCATTCTTTTAAGTCTTCGTTTCTTGTATTTATTCGGTCTTGTGTTCCTTCAGGTTAGTTTTCATTCTGAAAAGATTTCTAACTTGATTCTGTTCTGAATTCTGCACTTCATTTCTTAGTTTTTCTGCCTGTGATTTATGTTGTTCTTTCCTGTTCATATTGTTTTCTTGATGTCTGAGCTTCATTTGAAATGGAAGGTTACGGTTTTGATCTTCCAGGGGCATGACTCTGGACCGCTCTCATTGTCTGACAGCAGCCATTCTCATTTTATCAGACTAGCTTACAGATTTGACCTCCTTATTTTGCCCTTGTTCATTTTTATGTGAAATTGGTTTTCCTGAACTTCTAGGAAAGGTAAACTTCGGTGAAACCTTTCTAACTTTATAGTACTTCCTTGTCTGTTGTTTCTTTACAATGTTTACACATTTGACAGCTGGTGTTTGGTAGTTCCTGGTTCTGTTTCACTCCCACTTTTTTTTTTTTTTTTGTGCCGGGGATTGAACTCAGGGCCTTGTACTTGCTAGGCAAACACTCTAACCACTGAGCTAAATCCCCAGCCTCTTCACTCCCACTTTTAAAGGAATCTTCTCTTTATCTCCTTTGTCATTATTCTGCTCATTTCGATTCACTCCAAACTGCATGGAAAACAGCCCTTTGGAAGAAGGAACAGTTCTTCATTTCTTCTCCATACTTAGTGTGCTTCTTTGGCGCCTTCTGTTGGCAGAGTCCAATATCAAACTATAGTACAGAAGCAGAAAAGGAGAAATGGGGTCTGCAGAACCCAGTACTCATGTCACTAAGGTAGTTGAAGAAGGGTGGATTTAGAGCTGAGTGGAAATAAGTTATTTGTGCCCAAGGTTCTCCTTTGAAGAGTGGCTTTCATTTTCACTGAGTTCCATTCATTTATAGACTCCATGCTACTGTCTGTGTGTACACAGCTCTCTCTCACAGAAATATGTTAATACACCTTAGTTGTCCTCCATACTGTGTATTTATTTTGGTATTTTCTACCATTATTTAGGTTGACTATCTGAAAACAGATGAAACACAGTCTGTTTTCAGATGATTCCCTTGAACCACAGTCTCTTTTTTTTTTTTTTTTTTTTTTTTTTTTTTTTTTGAGATAGGGTTTCGCCAAGTAATTTAGGCTGGACTTGAATTGACTCTAGCGAAGGCTGGCCTCAAACTCATGACTATCCTCCTGCCTCTGTCTCCTGAGTGCTGGGACTACAGGGGTGCACCACCACACCTGACTTCACAGTTTCAATTTTTAAAGACACACCCACCTCCACTACTATCCATATTCTTTCAGAAAGTCTTAGGATTCAGACCTGAATTCATAAAGGATGGAATTTCAACATGAATTTAAGTGGCAATACCATAATGTACTTGAAATTGCCTTTGATGATAGACCGAATAAACTTGACTTAATCTTTCCTTAGTATTTTTTGAAGACTGTCATTGATATTTGAATATTACTGTATGAAATTTGAATGCAGTATTTCAGTTGGTATCATTTGAAGCCATAATGAATTCTGAAGTGGCATATACATAGTGAATTTAAATGGTAGGCCTTCTTTTTCATTCAACCTTGGTCCTGCATGAGAGAAAATGAGTGTGTGTGTGTGTGTGTGTGTGTGTGTGTGTAGTTTTTCCAGTCTTGTGTTTTCTTTTTCCTTTTTTTTGAGACAGAGTCTCACTATGTAGTTCAGGCTGGCCTTGAATTCCCAGTGATCCTCCTGCCTCAGCTCCTGAGTGCTGGGATCACAGGCTTGCACCACCATGCCTTGTGTTTTCTAGCTCATCTGTGTCTTAAACGTCAGTGGAGTTTAAATGGCAAGTACTTTAAATTCTTCCTCTCCTGTTCTTAATACTGCCGGATACTTTCTTGTTTTGGTAATGTGAGGAGTGGTGAGTCTCTCGCTCTCATTTCCTGGGAATTGACTGGTAGTAGCTCTGTGATTTAGGGTCTGAGGACAGGCGAATGACCAATAAATTTTCCATCTCTACAGTACTAGCCAATAAATCTATTCCTACAATAATCTCACAAAGTAAAATAAGTAGGCATATGTTGTCTAGACGCTGCAGGTGCAATCTTGAAAAGGGTTGGAATTCAACTTAATTTAGAAAGCTAATTGAAGTTAAAGTTCTGAATGAGTTTGTGACTTTTGAATCTTAAGCAAAGATGTGGATATCATAGATTCAGTTTGGGAAATTAATTGCAGGTAAATAAATTGAATCAAAATTATTTCAACTTATAATTTTTAAACTAGGTTATTAAAATATAATTAATTGGTATGAAAATTCCTTTGACAGTTTTAAATAGCTTTCCAAAGTGGATATCTGACTATAATACTCAATTGACTTGGTGTCCTTACATTTATTTCATAAGCATTCTGTTAATTTATGCAATTTAGGTAATTGTAGTACTAACTGGTTAATTTAAAAGTAGTAATTAAAATTACTAGAATCTTAAAATTTTCTTTTTAGAGTGATTAAGGGCATAGATTTTTGAGACAGGCTGTTTTCAAGTCCTGTCTGCCTACCAGTTGTTTGCTTTGGGCAAGTTCTTTTTGTGCCTCAGTTTCCCCATCAGTGAAATGGTGATAATAATATGACCATCTTCACAGGATTGCTAGGATTAAAATAATACATGTAAATTATTTAGAACCATGTCTTACACGAACCAGGCACCTGTTAAACATTAACCATCACTCTTAAGTCATTAACAAGCTCAGTTAATATGCTTGCTCTTAAACTAATTAAAAAAAAAATGAGTGTGAGTTGGACTAAGATGTCTGCTGATTTTTGACATTCCTTCCCTTGGGAAGCAGCAAGGGATGCTGTTTTCCGCCTCCTGTGATGTTCTGAATTGGTTTGGTTTGGTTTCGAGCAGTATAGTACCGTGGAAGTGATGCTGAGCTTTGGCCTATGTAAGGACTGCCAAGTTCCACCTTGGTCTTCTGACACCTGGTCCGTCCTGTAAGAAAACCCGCTACCCTATGGGAGAGTTGGCATAGAGAGGTGTTGAGGTCACATGGAGTGGGTTACTGAGGGTAGCTCATTTAACTCAGCCTAGCTTACCAAGGCAACCAGTGTGTGAGTGAGGCTGTCAGACCCTTCAGTACAGCACAGGTACCCACAGGGCCATTCCATACCATTTCACACTCTGTGGAGCAGGAGAGTTCCCCATCCTGCACTGTTTGTTCTCAAGAGTGGGAGATACAATGAAATGACTTGTTTCATACTACTGAATTTCAGGGCAATAGGTTATACAACAACTGGAACAGAGGGAGGGAACACTGAACACATAAATGTCTAAGATCATACACATGTACTGTAACAACGGTAGGACAAAAACTCAGACTCTTTATTTTAGAATACAGTGTTGTGAAATGTAGCATATATTCTTTGACATTTTGGTTGCTTGTTAAACCATTTGAATTTAGGATGCATGGAGAAGTAATTTTCAATGAATTTCCTGGATTCTAATAATGTCTAGAATTAATGACTTACTAAAAAAATATTTAAAAACTATTCTTTAAAAGCATTTAAAATATTTTAAAACAAAATACAGCCAAATAAATTCTTTGTGGCTGTACAAAATAAAACTTAAAACTTTACTATAGGCAAAAGATTGTCTCAGTGTAATCATTGGACACATTTATTAATTGTGAATATTTAAATGTCATTGAAGTTTGCTGAAGACATCTCTGACTCAGGACACATACGGGTTCTGCAGACTGGGGGAAACCGCACTGCACTGTGAGCTGGGGTAGAGGCAGGGATACTGGGAAGGACTGAACTTCTTCTAGAGTGGGTCAGTAAACAGGTTTCTTTGGAGTTTTTCAGTCACGTCATAAATTATCAGGTTATTTCTTGATTAATCAGTGCAAGAAATTTAATAAATTTATATTCTCTTCCTACTTGTTTCTTATCAGTACTTGTTAAGTCTTGCAGAAGCAGTTTTTGAAACAATTTTAAGTGGAATTTAAATAGTTGGGTTTTCTATTATTGAAAACAGCATTTGTGTTCCTAGTACTTCAGAAACATACCTTTCAAAAACAGATTACCAAAAAAAAAAAAACCAAAACCAAAAACCAAAAAAACAGATGTACCTCCATTTTGTGGTGACTTGTCAGAAGTGTCCCAAATCAAAAAGGCTTTAGGGTACACTAAAAACAGAAGCTATAAAATGTGAGATAAAAATTAAGGGCTGTATTTAAGCTTTTGGACTTTTTTTGTTGTTGTTCTGGGGATTTAACTCAAAGCTTTTGCAAATGTTGACACCTTTTTTGCAACTTTGTTCGTTCTTGCTTCTCCTGAGGCTTGATTTTAGTCTTATTGTACATATTTACTTTTATTGTAAAGGATCAAAAATGTTTCTCGGAAAGAATGGACAGATAGGGATATATGAATCATTTTTCTTTTTAAAAATTTTCTCTTGAATGAAAGGAATATTGACCTTGACGAATTAAAACATGGAACTATTGATTTGTGTCATTGATCTAAAAAAGTAGAAATGAGTTAAGAGTCAAGGAGATACAATTCAGTGTTTCAAGTAGCTCTACTGTAGTCTACATGACCTGCAAAAAGAGAATAGATTGTATATACCTGTAATTCCACCTGTCAGTATTTGGAAAACTTTGTTCAGCAGCCAATTCAGGTAATATTTATTGAGCTCCTAGAATATTCTAGGGCTTTGGGATACATCATAGAAATAAAGACAGTTCCTCACTCATGTGGAGCTAATATTCTAGCAGAAAGAAAAGCAATAGGAATAATCACAGTGAAAAAAATACAGAGTAAGTCAGAAAGTTATGGGTGCTGTGAGAAAAAATGACCAGAAATGCCGGACTATTAAATGAGACACTCACGGTAGAACTCATTACAAGGTGAGACTTGCACAAAGATTTGCAGGGTGGTCAGCTGCTTCGTGGAGTGAGATGGGGAAGAACGTTCCGGGTGGTAGGAACATTAAGGATAAAGGCAAGAGTTTGCCTGGTGTGTTCGAGGAGTAACATGGAGAAGGCTAGAGTTGAATGACCAAGGGAATAGTGGTTAAAAAAGCAATCAGAGGTAGTGGGAACTCAAATCACACAGGATCTTCCAATCTGGACCTTTAGAAGGACTTGGCTTTATTCTTTATGGTAGGCAGAGTTATTATGGCAAGTATGGCAGTGACCTAACCCTGGAACCTGCACATTTGTGACACGGTAAAGAGGGGCTGCTTGGAATTGAGTAAGGGTGTGGACCTTGCAATGAGGAGATGGTCATAGATGATTTAGGTGGGCCTCATTTAATCATATTGGCCCTAAACCTGGACCCCACCCCACCCCACTCCACTTCTAGGCCTGAGATATAGTCTCTAGAATTAGAATGACCTCTCCTAACAGTCAGTAAAGAAATGGAGACATCAGTCCTCCAACTGCAAGCAACTGAATTCTGCCAGTACCTTGGATGAGCAAGGAAGCTGAATTCTCCCTTCATCTCCAAAAAGGAATATATCTTTACTGACTTCCTGATTTTGGAAATCAATCTGACTTCTTACCCGTGGTAACTGTAAGATAATAAATTTGCACTGTTTAAGCTCCCAAATTTGTGGTTTCTCCTTATGGCAGTAATAAAGAACTAATACACTCAGTGAGTCAGGATGCTTTGAGAAGAGGAGTATCTTGGTAAGCCTTCTGTTATGTAAATTTCTGTGATAGCATAATTACAGTGGTTTTTCACAATACATAGGGGAAACAACAGCGTCTGTAGTAGAAAACAGAGTAATTTATATCTTTGCTCTTAAGACACTATATTTTGACAGTTTGAGGAGCCTTTTATACTTTCTGGATTACAACATTACTATATATTCTTTTCCAGGAAATCAGATTAATACGCTCTAGAACAATTAAATGAATTTAGAGTTAACGAAATGCATATAGGGAAAAAAGATGATCTGTAACAAAGCTAAGCCTGAACTGTATCTGAAGCTTATCCTAATTCTCCACTTGGCTTTTCTCCCCCCACAAACTATTTTAAAAACAAAGATGCTGAAAATTAGGAATAGAAAATTTGTCTTTAAACTCATATTCCAATATTTATGTATTTTTTGTTTGTTTGTTTTTTTGGTCCTGGTGATTGAACTCAGGGCCTTGTGCTTGCGAGGCAAGCACTCTAACCACTGAGCAAATCCCCAGCCCTCCTCCTTCTAGTTTTGAGTCTGGCTTGTTCTTGTTTTCCTGAGACACCGCAATGCACCATTAGGTTATTTGAGATATCTCTGGTTTTTAATGTTGTTAGGCGTAGCTATAAACTTCCTTCTTAAAACTGCCTTCAGTGAAACAAAACAAAACAAAACAAAAAACTGCCTTCAATGTATCCTACACATTCTAGTATGTTGTTTCCATTTTCCTTTGATTCCAGGAATTTTTAAATTATCCCCCTGATTTCATCAGTGGCACAATGATTATTCAGAAGAGAATTGTTCAGTCTTCTTATGCTTGTATTCTGTCATTTTTCTTGCTTTTGATTTCTAGTTTCATTCCATTATGGCCTGATAAAATGCAAGAAATTATTTGTTTTTTGTGTTTGTTAAGGTTTGCTTTGTTGCCTAAAATAGGATCTATCTTGGGAAAAATTTCCATGAGCTGTTGAGAAGAATGTGTGTTCTGCTGCTGTGGAATGAAATATTCTATTAATGTCTATTACATTCATTTGATCTATGGTGTAGTCTGTCTATCTGTCTGTCAGTCAGCAAGTGCAGGGTAGCGCAGTCACCCACTGGCATTATATGGTGCCTACCTGTCCCCGTAGGTTGAGTAGTATTTGTTTTATGAAATTGGTGCACAAATGTTCATTGCATATATACTTATAATCTTTGTCTTCTTGATAGTTTGTTCTCTTTATGAATATATAGTGATTTTTGTCTCTTCTGACTGAAATTATATCTTGTTTTTAATCCAGTTAGTCAGTCTGCATCTTTTAATTGGGGAATGAGGACTGTTTACATTCAAGGTTATTATTAAAGCTAAGTATTCATTAATTCTTGCCATTTTGTTGTTTTTCTTTTGGCTGTTTAGAATATTCTGTGTTCTTTTCTTTCTTATTCACCTTAGATGTTTGATGGTTTACTGAGTTAATGTTTGGTTCTTTCTTAATTCCTATTTGCTTATCTACCATCCTAGTGAGGTTTGTTCTTTTCCAAGCTCTCATGACTTTCTTATTTTTGCTTCTTCCATGTGTAGGATTTCTTTAAGTATCTTCTGGAATGCTATTTTACTGGTTATGAATTTCTTTAGTTTATGCTTATGTTGGAAGGTCTTTATCTCTCCTTCAATTCTGGATGATAACTTTGCTGGATATAGTAATCTAGGTCGGTGATTATTTTCTTTCATGTCTTGAAATACATCATTCTGTCCCTTCCTGGACTTTGTAATGTTTTCTGAGAAGTGTGATTTATTCTGATGGGCTTGCCTTTATAAGTAACTTGGTGTTTCTCTCACAGATTTCAATATACTTTCTTTCTCTATTCTGTTGGTGGGTTAACTATGATATGGGGTGAAAAGGCTCTTTTCTGGCCAGGTCTGTTTAGGGGTCTAAATGTCTCCTGTACCTGAATGTTCATCTCTTTCCTATGGTTTGGGAATTTTTCTGCTATTATTTCACTGAATAGGTTTTGTATGACTGAAGAGTATACTTCTACTCTGTCAAGACCTAGTATTCCTGAATTTGGTCTCGATCGCGTTCAGAGGTCTTGTATGTTCCGTTTGTAATTTCTGATTTTTTTCTTCACTACTGTCTGTGATAATTCCTCAATCTCATCTTTAAGCTCAGGTATTCTTTCTTCAGATAATCTTTCTTTGAATTGATTCAGTTATTTTTCAAACTCTCTCTGTTGGGCTGGGGATTTAGCTCAGTGGTTAGAGTGCTTGCCTCACAAGCAGAAGGCTCTGCGTTCAATCCCTAGTACCAAAAAAAAAAAAAACAACCCCAAGAAAACCCAAAAAACAAAAAAATTCTGTTGAATTTCTCATTCATATCCTGCATTGTCTTCCTTATTTCATTCAATTATTTTTTATGTTCTCTTGGAATTCATTAATTTTTTTGGTGCTGGGGATCAAACTCAGGGCCTTGAGCTTGCTAGGTAAGCACTCTAACCACTGAGCTAAATCTCCAACCCCCACTGATTTAAAAAAAATAATTCTTTTGAATTCTTTATCGAGCAGTTTGCTTCAGTATCTTTGGAGTCAGTTACTGGGAAATAGTGAACTTTTGGAGTAGTTATGTTACCTTGTTCTTTAAATATTTCTTATTTTTCTGTTGATATTTGTGTTTCTGTTGTTTGGCTATCTATTCCACTTTTAAGTGAGGACCAGCCTTCTCTTGAGAATGAGGCCTAGGGTATTAGTTTGTTGTGTAGTGTTAGGTGTAATTCCGCTTGGACTACATTTTTAAATTTCCCTGTAGCTTATTAGGTTGTGGTTCTTGGACTTTCACTCTGTACCCACTATGTTGGGACCTAAGGGAACTGCTTTCTCCTTGGAACTTGTGTGTTCAGTGTCCTTCTGATAGTTTAGGCAATTATGTTATGGACAGCAGAATATTGAGGTGTATGATCTGTGGTTACTCCTCCAGACTTGCTAACACTGCGGCCTGAGTGTGTGGGAATGATCTATGCTAAGGCCCCTCATGAATAGGGTGACACAACAGTTGTGTTAATTTCTCTGTTGTTGCTAAATGGGTGACATCTGGAAGTGGATTTTCAGGTCGCCCATCTGTGTCTTCTTCAGGTTGGGTGATCAGCTGGTGTCCTCTATCTTTCCTATTTTTTTTTTTTTTAATGTTGAGATATCTATCCAAGTTTGAGCAGTATTAGGCCATGGATGGAGTAAAGTGCAATTTCTCCCAACTGGGACTGAGGTAGGAATAGGGTGTGGCTTGCCTTGGCTGGGAAGGTGAGTATGACCTAGGGGGAGTGGCCTTGATCTGAAGTCATCCTGGGTCGTGAAATTCCAGTTGCCCCTCTTCTCACAGGATTGGGAAACTCTCCTGAGAATAGAATCCAGATAAATGTGAATGGCACCATGAGCTGGCTCTCTTGTGGTCTGGCTCTCTTGCTCTCCGGCTCTCTTGCTCTCCTAACCCCCTTTCCCCCCTGACCCCTAACCAGTGCTCCATCTTTAGCTCCCTTGCCTCCCACTCCTTTTTTAGATTCTCTAACTGTGGCAGTAGCTGGTTATTCATTCACCTGGCAAAACCAGTCTCCCTTTTGTTACTTAAATAAACCTCCTTAATGCCCTAAAATTCTCTCCTGCAATTCATGCCTATGTGAATGAAGAACCTGGACCTCCGGTGGTCCTCCTGCATCAGGATGGGGGTGGATCTCAGTAGCAAAATACCCACCAATGTGTTCAAAGTGCTGGGCTTAATCTCCAGCACCGTTTTGGGAGAAGAACACAACCAATAGTAAACAGAACATCTGCAAAACAGATCAGATACAGACATCCAGTAAAACTCATTAAAAATAATATTGTCCACACTGATAACCATAGAGGTGAAAGGGGGAGAGATAAGATAAAATAGTCTGAGACAGACATCAATGGAAGTAAAATTACTATAAAAAGGAAATGAGAAGAATAACCAAGAAGGGATTCCAAGATGGTAGAGCAGAGTCAACATCTCAGCTCCTCCAGGAGGGCCAAATGCCTAGAGGTTGAAAAACGACTGCTCAGAGAGGAACTGAAGAGAGCAGACCACTCACAGGAGCCACAAGCAAACTGACAGAAGACAAGAAAATGGGATTAAGTGCTACAGAAGAAATAGCTCTAGGACCCAGACCAAGCCTGAGTGACTGCGGGGGGCGGGGCGGCGCTGGGGCGCAGGCGCAGGCGCATTGCAGACCCGGAGAGACTGAGGAGATGGAGAGGTGGCGGGCGGGCGCGCGCGGCGGGGGCCTGGAGAGCCCGCATGGCGCACGTGGCCGAGACCCGGGAGTCCGCGGCGATCGGAGAGACCACGAGGCGCGCGTGGTGGCGACCGGCCGTCGGAGGAGAACAGAGGCGCGGTGGCGGCTGCAGTAAAACCTCTGACTGAAGGGCAGTGTAAAGCACAGTTTCTGCAGGCAGAGAAATTCAGAATTAGACCGCGAGAATCTTCTGGAGTTGGGGAGCACCAGGAGAGCTCGAGCTACGCGGCCCCGGCCATCCCGGAGTCCACGCTGGGTGAGTGAGGCGGGGCGCCAGCGCGCTCTCGCAGGAGGCCCCGAGCGGACGGGGCGGGCACCATTTTGGGTAGGAGCGTCCGGCCGGCATGGTCCCAAAGCGGTCTCAGCCCTTATAGTACTTTAGAAACTTTTCTTTAACCATGTTTAAAATTTTTATCTTTTCGTTGCTTTTTACTCTGCTGTATTCCTCCTCTGTACGTTACTCCCCACGTTTTTATTGCGTTACTCGACACTGTTCCCACTACTCTCTTTTACAGGTGTGCCCGTGTACCTGTGCTTAGCCCACACCCATACATCTCATTTTTTTTTCCCATTCTTTCTTTCTACCTAATATAGTTTATAGAAGGTAAGGGAATTCACTTAGCCCACATCCACATATCTTTTTTTTCACCTTTTTTTTCCCCAACTAATACAGTTTATAGAGGTAAGGGAACCCTCCCATATAGATTTGGTTTATTTGTTTTTTTTTTGGGTGCTGGGGATCGAACTTGGGTCCTTGTGCTTGCAAGGCAAGCACTTTAACCACTGAGCTAAATCCCCAGCCCCCCTCCCATATAGATTTATACTCCAGCTTACTTAAAGTTTTCTTTGTTTCTTTTTTTTTGGTTATTCTTTCTCTTTATAGTTCCATTTCTCTTATCCTTACTCCTTTGGCTTTACCCAGACCTCTACCCCACTGAGTGTTGAATAGTAGAGTTTATAAAACTACCATTAAATATTATTTCTTTTACTGGTAGGGGAGATAAAGCCAATGCATTTTGTGTATGTTAACTGTGGGCCAAGGCTCCGGTTGTTACAATGCTTACGCTATAGCTGTGGGTTTCTTCTCTAGACAAAGGGAGACCCAAAACAGGGTTTTAGGTTTTTAGGGTTTTAGGTTTTAGGTAAGTTTCTCGACAAACTAACCCTGATAGATTTTACTGTGACAGAGTAACCTAGTACTGCTATAGTTGAATTGAATAATCCTGACTCAGAGGACAAATGAACACCGGTGAACGCATCTGCTGAACGCACCATTGCACCCGGTGAGATGGACAGCAAGAGTCACTAACCCGAGAACTGAGGCTCAACCAAACTCAGCAAGAATACATGCAACCTGGCAGAAACAGGCCCTGAGTCCGAGTTAACCCCAGCTTGGTAGCAGGATAACCATTGGAACAATTGGAGAGCGATCACTTAGACTCTTTGGCAAAGAAGTGATCTGGGAATGAAGTGTGCAGTGGCTCACTGGACTATCTAATCGATGTTCTTAGTAGACATTTTATTGGTTCAAGTTTGTGTATGTCTTTTGAGTTATATAGTATTCTCTTTTATTAAGTGCTCATTAGGCTCTTACCCTTGTAGAGTTGTGCTTCCATTGCCGCTGATGTTGGCTAGGTTCTCTCCCTCATCTAGAAAATAGACAAAGGAGAGGAAGAGTAAATGCAAGGACTGTTAATACAGAAGCAGTGTAGGATTCAAACTGGAGATACTGTTTTAAAGTGAAGTATGTTAGTAGCAAAATTCAGAGACAGAGATGAAATCACTTAAACATCTGAAATAGCAAATACTAGAACTGGACATACAAAGCTGAAAATTACTCATGGAAAGGCAACAATTACAAAATAGTTTCATATAACCACAAACCCTCCTCACCTCTCTAGTCCTCAAGCAGCAGTAATTCCCCCTCCCAAAAGGGAGGAAAAAATCTGAAAAAAATATATAAAGATGAACAAATACACACAGCCTGAAACGAGAATGGGGAAGATCTCTGTATTAGTTACCTTTCTAGAGCCAATGGTGTGTAACACAGTAGATTTAATATAGGACATTTATAAGTTACAATATTCACCCATAAACCAAATGCGGGAAGAGTGCCGAATGTCTGTCTATGCACTGAAGACCCAAAAGATCCAGTCAAGGGCTGGGAGCCCACAGCACTGTCCCGTGTACGTCTGTGTCTGCAGATGATGGCTGAAGAAATCTTTACTGACCAGGAGACGATGCTTGCAGCACAGATGAAGACCAGAGCTCCCCCGAAGCAACAACAGCCATCCTCAATGACAGCAAGGCCCCGAGCTCCTTTGACGAGAACAGCTGAGTCCCCTTCAGGAGAACCAGCCGCAGCAGAGCTTCTCCTGGGAAACAGCCCGCAACTATCTTCTGCTCCTGTTCTCCTTTATTTTGCATCAACAGCAATCCTCAGGTGGATCCTCTACGGCTGGAACCACACCAACTCAGTTCAGCTGGATGTTCTGGCTCAAGCTGACCACAGTGATAAGTGCACCACAATCTCCAAACACCCCAAGCTCTCCTAAGGCAGAGCAAGGTGACAGAAAAGGAAAAGAAAACATATCTGATAGCAGAAATCTGTGAAAAGTTCTTAGAAGAAACGAAAAATGTAGAGGAGTTCAAAGAGGAAATGAACCAAAAGTTTACAGCAATGACACTCAATACACCCACAGTGAATTTCAGGGAAATAGGCAAAAAACTGGACAAGCTAACCAAGACAGTTCAAAACTTGAATGAAAGAGTCAACAAAGGTATAAAATTCTTCTTTGCTGAGGTGTTTGAAATGAAGGTGGAGAAGGTTCTTTCTGGGGATGTTAGTTTTAGAGTCTACCAGAAATGGCAAGTGTGGGTAGTGGGCAGGTATAGTCTGGTGTGTTCTTTTTCAATACCAGGACAAAAGGACAAACCAGATAGGGTTTTGTGGAGGCAGAGCCCTGCCTTGCTGGATGTTGCTGGCCAGAACACTGAGTCAGAGCTACAAGGTGTGATAAAAAATACGGCAAATGAAGTTGCCAAATGCAATCTAAGAGAAAGGCACGGACCTTCAATACATGAAGCAGTGTGTGTGGTGAATCATGGGTCACGAACAATGCATTTCATTGGAGTTGCACAATTATGCTGCTTCAGATTCCAGCTTTTTAAGAAATGTCATCATGAGGGATGAAACTTGGGTCTATGATTGTGATCCTGAGACCAAGCGTCAGAGATCTCAGTGGAGATTGCCCAGTTCTCCTCATGTGAAAAAAAGCTTCAATGAAAACCTGACATCAAGGTGATTTTGACTGTGTTTTTGGACCTTGATGGAATTATGTGATGTGAGTCTATATCCAGGAACACTATGGTGAACCCTGAATAGTACAAAGGATAATTATGTCACAAACCGTATGTGTAGAAAACAGCTTGAAAAATGGACTCATGTGTTTATCCTCTGTTATAACAATGTTTCATATCGCACATCACTACTGGTAAGGTGATTTCTGTCAAATAAAAACAAGGTATGTCCATTTACTTACAAATGACTCTAGTTTACCCTTTTTTATGGCGGTGTAGTACTCCATTGTGTAGAAAAAGCACATCTTCTTTAGCCACTCATTAGTTGTTGGGCATTTAGGTTGCTTCCAAGACTTAGCTATTACAGATTGTGCTGCTATGAACATGGTTGTGCATATATCACTGTGATATGATGATTTTAATTCTTCTGGGAAGATACCATGAGAACATGCTATTAAGTGAAATAAATCAGACACTTATCAGTACACATTGAATTGTTTCTCCAGTATGAGAAACAATAAGTGTAAATAAGGACAAAGGGGTATAGTGGATATTATGTTTAAAAAAAAAAGAGAAAGTATTCAAAAGAGAGGAGAACTAGATAGGGAAAAGGGGGATAAAGAAGAAGGTTAAAAGAAAAGTAAGATGAAAGGGAAAAAAACGGAAAACTGTAAATAAACTTGTTGCAAATAGAGAGGGGTAGGTGAATGGAAGGGCGGGAAGGGGAAGGGGGGGAACCAAGATACATCATGTACAGGTACAAAATAAGCATGTTGATTATGATCATTATGTATACAATGTACCAATACATGTTCTTGGTAAAAATAAAAAGAATTAAAAAAAACCAAAAAAACAAGGTATGTCCTTGTGCACCTTATTTACCAGACCTGGCACTGTGACTTCTGGCTCTTCCTCAGTTAAAACGATCATGAAAGGTAAATATTTTGAATTGATTCAGGATGTCCAGACAGCCAGGGCAGCACTACCAGAGACAGAAAGTACTTCAGAAAATGGCAAGAATAATGGGATAAGTGTGTGCAAAGCAAGGGGAGTATTTTCAGGGGGAATTAATGGCAAGGTGTCTTTTACTGTTTTAAGATGTAAACATTCACTATTTTGTGACCACATTCACTTTGGTGGGCTCTCTGTGTGCACTCAGGGACTTGGCAACCATCAGAGGTGCCCACAAGAACCAACCCCCACCCTCCAGCTTATAGACTGATTTAGGTGGTGTTTTCCATCAGCCCCAGCCCCAGCCCCCGTACAGATCCGCTCAGAGCTGCCTTGTTTCTCTTCATAGAGGTCAAACGCCTGTTTTAAATGGAAGGTGTCTTCTACTTGCGCCTGTGCCATAGACTGTGAGTCCCACCACACAGACAGCACCACGAGACAGTGTCAATGTCACAGTCACTTTGTGTCTGTGCTGTCTCTCAGGGTGGCAGCCTGCTGAGCCAGTGTAGGGGAGAGGCCATTGGGTCTTGGATATTTAAAAATGCTGGGACTTCAGATCCCACAAGCAGTAAGGTCAGATGATAGGACCCTTCTTAAAGGGATACCTAGTTAGGGCAGCAGTAGTATGTCGTAGAGTTATTGTGTGTAGGAACCCTAGACCCTCTGTCTGCTTGGACTGTGTGGGGCGTGGTGCTGGCTTCTGAGCTTGGGGAGATCACTGAGACTTCCGCTTGCTCTCTGTGTGTCTGTAGCATCACTGAGCAGGAGCTTCCCCTTCCCCTACTGCACCACCTTGCACTTGGTGTTGGGCTCTCTCGTCAAAGTTTTAAAGTCTATTATTTCTGGGTTTCACCTGGTCCATGACTCTACTGTTGCATGTTAGTGCTTTCCTGTGACACTTTACCTCCCTGTGTGGCTTTAGAGCTATTGTTTGGCTCAGTCTCCCTGGAGACAGGAGATGCTAGATGTCCCTAATCCCCCCTCTTTCTCCCACCTTTGGATAAATCACTTTATTAAAAAATCTTTATGAAATAATTTTAGTAATGAGTTAGATTATCTTAATATGAAATGCTTCATTTCCAATGACTGTACTCAAAAGTGCTGCTTAGACTTGCTTGCTAGTAGACAATGGCAGTCGAAAGAGAAGCACTAGCACTTATAGATCCATTCAGGTAGCAAAGGTATATTGTTGAGTGTTGTAAAGGAACCTTCTCAAGCGATAGCAGTTTGAGGTGATCATTTCTGTGACTGTACAAAAAACATGAACTCGGGACTGGGGATTTAGCTCAAGTGGTAGAGCACTTGCCTAGCATGCACAAGACCCTGAGTTCGATCCCCAGCACCACCCCCAACCCCAGAAGAAAGAAAAAAAAAAGAACTCTTACAGCTTTCTTTAAAGACTATATACTCAAAGTGTTAGTTTTGGTTCTTCGCTAGACCCGATGCTAATTATGTTACGATTCATCTATAAGACCCTTTGTGTCCTCTAAAGATTCTGGTATTTGAGACTCTTGAAATGCATGCTTACAGTTTTATTAGACTTGACACATAGTACTTATTGGAATTTTTTGAAAACCATAGTCTTTGTAAAAGAGGTTTTTCCAAAGTAGAAAAAATATTTTTATAGGGATTAAAATGTGAAGGAAATGTAATATGGCTGTATTATCTAAGTATATATATATCTATGCTTGCACTCTATTCCTGCCCTCCAAATCTTTGAAGTAATTTTAAAAAATATGTACACTGTAACAGGATGAAAAAGAATTTTTGGGGGGATTGCCGGGGATTGAATTCAGGGTTTTGTAGTTGCTAGGCAAGTGCTCTGCCACTGAGCTAAATGCCCAACCCCCAAAACTGTTTAACTCCAGAACATAAAAGAGGAAATTTCTTATTTTGTCTACCTCCTCTTCTCTTTATTTTTTCTTTTGGAGTTTTGCATACAACAGAAAATCAGGAGATAAGAGGAAGTTGGTATCACTAAATTAGTAACAAGACTATACCCTAGTTCTGAGAAATGGTGGGTCCATTTGGTAGTTGAATTACCAATCATATAGAAATATAAATTTATTGGATTTTTTCTTTTGCTCTTTAACACAAGGAGAGAGATCTTTTGCAAAGGGGAAGAGCACCAAGAGATGAAGGGAGGGAGGAGGAAGTGAAGGGGAAGGGATGAAAAAAGAAGGGTCACGTACATGTACCATTCACCACGATAAATGTAATAATTATGTGCTGCAAACATTATATATATCTATACGTCTATCTGCCTATCTGTCTACTTTTTGGGATCAGATTGAATCAGAACAAAAGGCTGGTGAATTCTGTAGTTTTTTTTTTAATATGCAGTAGATTATGCAGAATCACTCTGTGGGATTCTAGGGTGCTTTTTTTCTTCTTCTTTTTCTTTTTTTCTTTTTGGTTTTTTGAGATAGGGTCTTACTGTATAGCCCAGGGTGGCCTTGAACTCATGGCACTCCTCCTGCCTCAGCCTCCTAAGTGCTAGGATTACAGTCATGTGTCACCACACCTCGCTAAAAGGTGCATATTTCTGGGTATGACTATCCAAAGTCATGCCCTCCAAATACAAAGTCTCCTTTGGGCAGTGGTGGACAGATAATATAATTAAATTCATATTATTGAATAATACGGGCAAAAAAAAAAACAACCCAACGAAACCCTCTCAAAAAGATGTTCAGAGGCCACGGATTTAGCTCAGTGGTTACAGTGCTTGCCTAGCAAGTATAAGGCCCTGAGTTCGATCCCCAGCACTAAAAAAATAAAGCAAAGAACAACAAAAACGATGTTCATGTTGAGTTTTAATTTTTAAAATTCATTAATTCTTTCAACAAAGATGGGATGTTTTCATATTAATATTTTAGAAAATTTAAAAATGAGTATTTAATAGGCGCATAGTTAAGGAATTGGAGCACTACTTCCTAACAGAAGGGAATGTTGAAATGATCGTTTCCTGACTTGTTTCAGTATGGCTACCTCCTCAAGTCAGGGGCTGTCTTGAAAGGATTTTGGAAGTGGGCGGTCAGGTCAAGGATTAACAAAAAGAGAACACTTGAAGAAGAAAACAAGTAGAGAAGGGGATATGCAAATATACTAGTAATATTGATGACTACAGTGGCTCAGATACAACAGCATATATTAGGTGTAGGACTTTCTGGGCTGGTTTGTGATTTCAGAGTATGCAAATGCTGTTGTAGACTGATCAGGTATTAAAGGTCCCAGAGAATCTGAGTAAGATGCTTCATAAAACCAGAGCCAAGGGGCAGAACAACAGCCTTGTAAATCAGCTGAGATGCATGATTAATATACCTTAATTTGAAAATTCGAGCCAAATTTTACCAGCAAGAATTTTTGGTGGGCTAGTCTTTAAAAGCAGTCATCCTTGAGTATAAAACCTTTATCCAAAGAGGCTGGTAAGAAGATTAAAATCTGAAAATACATAGGGACTGATGAAGAAATATTAACAATAGCCATAAGTGTGGCACTTTTAGGTTCAGGAGGAGAGAGAAATATCGAGAAGAATTTTAGGCACCTTTCTGTGTGATACGACTACAGTAAATATCTGTATCATTGTCAAGGTTTCTGTATTGTTATTTTTTCTTTTTAGAGTTATGTGTGTATCTCCTCTACCTAGGATTATCTAGTATATTCCCCTTAAAAGGAATTATCCCTCCTCTAAAAACTAGATATGTACATTAAGAATTCTCCAAGGGTAGACAATTGGTTCCTCAAATTTGGTGATAGGACTATAAAATATTCATCTTTTAAAAAAGAATGAAGTATTATTTCTTTTATATCTACTACCCTGCATTCTACATGTAACTCTCTTTTATAGGCACATTGTTTATCTTATTGAAATAAAAAGCCCTTTCCACACAAACCAAATCTTCTTATAGTTTTCCAGATACTGTCATAATAATACTTCTTTTTTTAAACTAGGATCTCTTTTGTTATTATCTAGTAATACTAGTGCAATAAAATTGTTTAATATTCTCAAATCTTCCAATTTAGCATGAGTAGCATTGAGAAAACATTGGGATGGGGCAAGTCGTGTACCACTAGACATAGTGTATAACAAAAGCTCTAAGCAGCATCTAAATTGATTGAAATATAAAAGCAATAAGTAACACCGTCATAGTAATTCGGTGATTGAAGGAAGAAGCATCTGTGATTTTCAAAGACCACATGAAATCAATGTTAAAGTGAGGATCAGTGCTACTCATATCCCTAAAAATCCAGCACAGTCCCAGGGCTCCCTTTATGTAACACATTATGCCTTCTTTACTATCTTAACACAGAATTCATAGATAATTTAATCTGCTTACATATGCAGTTTTAGAAAGATGAATATAATACTCTAATTTTAATATAAAAAGGAATAAAAATCATATAATGTATTCTGGTATGTAAATACATTAGCACAATTACACTAGAAGATACAATGATGTGCATCTATACTAGAGTCACGTTGAACTAAATAGCTAATAATGCAGATAGTATTCTGTTCTGCTTTGCATCATATAACTTGAGGACTGATTGAAGAGCGATTTCAGAAGTGACGAGTGACCCTTGGTTAAGTTCTGCATAAAATAAATACATCTTTTCTTTGATTACATGGTGACACATTTGTGGTCACTGCATGAAGAGTGCAAAAGTGCTTTGTATTTATGTATAAATGTGACACTTCTACTCATCAGTTCACTCAGCACTTGCTCTGTGCTATGCACACCATTCCATGTGATGCACTCTGTAAACTGAGGGTTCAAAATTAGATAAAACAGTTCTTCCCGTAAAGAAGCTAATTTGAGTTTTTGTTTGAAGTCTGCCTATAGAGAAAACTATGCTACTTTGTTCAAAATATGCCTGAATGTTTGCTGGTAGCTATAATGAGAAACACGAGAGAAGAGCAGCCCACATTTCTGGTTTAGTTGTCTCTGAGACTTTGGCCTCAACTTCCTTGTTCAGAATGCTTTCTCCTCCTTGTGCATCTAGCCTTCAATTCCTCTTCCTTTATGATGCTTTCAAGCTAAGTGCCACTGAGCACCTACCATACATCAGAGACTACAAAAGACTGTTATCCATAAAACAACCTATGTATAATTGTCCCCATTTTGCAGATGAGAACATTGAGACAGGACATTTAAGCAGCTTGCTCTGGGCCATAGAAGTAGTGAGGTGTAGAGTTTTAGGAGTAGAGTTAGGTCTAACTCTAAAGCCTGTGCTTCTCACCCTGGTGGCTTTCAGTTTGCTGCTACAGTATCTCCTGAGGCAGGTGCTTAACCAAAGCATATATTATGGTTTAGATATGAAGTGTCTCCCAAAGACTCATGTATCAAAGGTTTGATCCTCGAGGTAGCAGTGTTCAGAAGTGGGGCCTGAAGAGCTGACCGGATCTTGAGAGTGCTAATCTTGTGGATTAAGTTATTGCTAGTAGCCGAATGGGCTACTAGCAGGTAGGGCCAGTTGGAGGATGCGCCTTTGAAAGTTACATACCGTCCCCGGTCCTTTTCTCTCACTCTCTCTGGCTCTTCCTTATTCCCACTCTGCTTCCTGGCTTCCATGAGGTAAACAGCTTTGCTCTGCCATGGCCTTCTGCTGTGATGTTTGTGCCTTGGAGCCAGCTGACCATGGACTGGAACCTCTGAAACTGTGAGCCAAATAAAGCTCTCTTCCTTTAGGTGGTTTATGTCAGGTGGTTTGGTCATAGCAATGAAAAGTTAATACAGCTTGTCTATTTTTGTACGTTTTATGTTTTACATGTGTTTATGCACTAGGATTTTCACACACGGCCACTTCCAAATACAGCTTAAATGTTTTTAATGTTCATTTTATTATTTACATTAGGATGACTAGCAAACTCAAATTGAAATCTATCGGATTGTCATTTAGCCATTAAACAGGTATTGGCTTCACTGATTCTTGGCAATAAGTTTCTTGAGAACTGAAAGGAAAGTGAAAAAAAATAGATCACCTATTCCTTTCATCACTTAATGTAGTTGTATTTGCATTTATTAGGGATTTATTAAATAGCTCAAGTTAAATAGAATCCAAGTTGGTAGAGATATGCTTTCATTGAGTAGGGATCTTTGGTTCCAGAAAACTAGAAGTTGTATCTGCAGGCAAGGAACATAAATTATTTTTAATGTTCCTTAGAATATTTGGAAGAAGATAGGAACCTAATACTTGTAAATATAAACAGTTTTAATTGTCAAATGTTTATCGTTGGGGGCTGGGGATTTAGCTTAGTGGCTAGAGTGCTTGCCTTGCAAGCACAAGGCCCTGAGTTCGATCCCTGGTACCAAAAAAACAAAACAAAACAAAAAATGTTTATTGTTAACTTACTAGATTGGTAACTGTTTTCCAAAATCTGTATTAATGTGAAACAAAATGAAACACAAAATATTAATAGAAAAATTCTAGTAATAAAGTACAAGATAAAACAATAATTAAATACATTTCGGGCTGGAATAGACTCAATGTCATTAAATATTTCCTGTGTAGAATTTAAAACTTGCATGTCCATTATAAAAAACATGACTATCACTATCTTACCATTTTATCTAACTTCCAATATAAGTGTAGTTTAGTTCAAAAAGTCCATGTTCTCATATTACAAAAACATTTCACTCCAGTGAACTGACTTCTTCCTTCATAAACAATTGGATGATTAAGAAATCAATCTGCTAAATGTTGAATGGGAACAATCAGTAAAGTAGATATTTTTGGCCCATTAGGTACAAAGTTAACTTTCAATACTCTTTGGTGAAGCTATGCTTTTCATATTATGTTTTCAGTGGATTATTTGGCCAGAGAAATTCTCGGTAAGGTTGTAGTGTGTAAGTGCTAATAAGCTTTGCAAGCCTTGCAGCGCTCACTGTCGAGCCTGTGTGTATTAATGAGGTTTTATCTTCCAAGAGGAAAGCAGGTTGTTATAGGCTAAGCAATGATGAGTGAAACACAGACCAAGCCAGTTTGATGGGAGCCTTCAGTTCAGAGGACTGACCTTTAAGAGGGAACGTGCAAATAGCCTCAACATAATCAGTTGGTATGATGCTTTGGGATTGTAGTTTAGATAGCAGTAAAGCATGTTTATAGACCGACTTGATTTTTACAAATTATTCCCTTTGAGTACTCTCTTCAGTGCAGAATTAAAGTACAAAAGACAGCAAAGACAACAAAACGTGAATAATTAAAATAATCATAGAATGAAATCCTAGTTGAAAAAGTCATGCTTTTACGGCCATACTGTGTGCAAAGTTAGGTCTTTTTATCTCAGCACCAAATTACACAAAGCCAGTAGAAGACACTGATGATATTTATGATTGTTGGTGTGGAAGAGATAATACCTGTAGACTGCTGAACTAACGTATTTTAATGTTAAGTAACCCTTTGTTCCTCGCTGACCTGAGGCTTCTGTTACTTAGGATTACACCAAGAGCATTCAGATTGCACATTTTCTTCTATAATACAACAAAGCTACCCCTTCAGGCAGAGCAGTTAGGTTAGTACCTGAAAGGAAAGAAGAAGGATGCGTTACTCTGGAGGAGCCTGCAGAGGGAGAAGTAAGCAGCCTGCTCTTCTAGTCCCTCAACATGTGGGAAAGAGGTAGCCGGTCACAGGTTTCTGACTTCCCTTCGCTAGGATGATAAAGTTGCAGGAAAGCCAAAAATACAGCATATATTTTTTCTTTGTTTTTTTAAGACAGGATCTTGCTATGTAGCTCAGGCTGGCCTCAAACTCATGATCCTCCTGCCTCAGCTTTCCTAGCACTGGGATTATAGGGGTGCATTGTCTTGGCTGGCAAATTTGCACACGTCTTATTTCAGTAAAACTGATTGTCCTTAAGCAAGTCACTCAGTCTCTCAGGACCACTTTTGGCTCATCCATGAAGTCACAGAAGTGGATTATGTAATCTGAAAGCTTCCTATTTTAAAATGTATGGTGGCACATATCTGCAGTTTCAGCTACTGAGGAGGCTGAGGCAGGAGGATCACTTGAGTCTGTTAGGATGACCCTCCCCAGATGCCAAAATGGCCGTTGCTGGTTTCTCACAAAGCCCCTTCCCTCCCGTCTCTATGCCAGAATCTCCCGCCGAAACAATGACCCTTCCCCCTGACGAGAGTCCCCAATTAGGTCTGTTGCGCCAATTTGCCCAGGGGCAGTGCCCACTACCTGGTCACCCCATATAGAAAGGACCAATCCCAAAAACACACTTTTGAACTGCTAACGTCACGAAAGGGGGGGCGGCTAAGGGATAAAAGGCCACTCTCACTCGAGTGAGGCGGGGGAGCTGTAACACCTTAATAAAGCTTTCTCCCACGGCGAGCGTCGTCAGCCTTTTCCCTTCTCCCTCCCTCCGTGTAAACCTAACAGAGCACAGGAGTTCGAGGCCAGACTGGGCAACTCAGCAAGACTCTGTATCAAAAACAAAACCAAAAATCAAACAAATAATAACAATGACAACAACAAAACCGCAAATCTATGAAATTGAAATGTGAATCATTAATTTTTAGTTCAAAGACCAAACCCACTTCTATTTTCTTGCCAGTCAACTGTTTAAAAATAAAATGTTCATTTAAATACAAGTATTAGACATAAAAATTCCAACTTTACTCTTAAAGAGAATTTATATTTTTATATTCCCCTTCAGGTTTTTAGCTTGTTGATTTTGAATTTTCTATTACACTTTTGAATACTAGTCAATTCTACCTTCTATATTTCAATAAAATTAAGCTAAATGTATGTCACTTCGCATGTAGGAATGAACAAGCAAAAAAACAATATATAGCCACATATTTCAGTAGATTAAACTGAGCTGAAATTATCCCTCATGCTGATGCTGTAATAAGCTATTGATCTCAGATGGCATTTTCTGTTTCTTTACAACTGAATTTCATTCCTAAATAAAAGAGCATATTCATTTTCAGAGTGCGTTCAGAGCAATAAAAACTGCATCTGGGATCCATTTTATCTGTGCTCAATGGAGAACTAAGTCCTTCGTAAAATTAACTGTGGAATGCCGTGATTATAGAAAGAGGGAAGTACATTACCTTCTTAGAAGGTATTTTCCGTCAAAGTGCTTAATTTTAGATTTTAACTGTTATAAAAATTCTGCATGATTATATCCACTTGTCAGAATACATACAAAACTGCAGAAAATATCCTTGTGAATGACAACTAATAGAAGGTATGCTGTATTTACATAGATCAACCGAATTTTAATGACTAAAAGAAATTAAGATTAAATAGGTCAGTGGCCTTATAAATAAAATTAAAAGATCTTTCAATAGAAAACAGTTTGCAAAAACTAGAAGTGATTTTTCCTTCTTAACGCTGGACCTTCTTTTGATTCTTTCCACTGCAATAGGATAGACATTTTAAGATGCTAAGAAAGACAAATCACTCGAAGGCTCTTGCCTGTTCTTTATTCCCCAGCAAATCTGATGCTCCTGGTAATAGGTGTGAATCACACTGCTTTCAGCCCTCCACCTGAAGGTGACAGTCTTTACCTGTCCTGGAGGTCTTGCGTCCCAAACCTCCAGTAACTGACGGGTGCTGGTGCCGGAGAAGAGAGTGTGGTTGTCATCCAGCAACCAGCAATGAGGTACAGCGTTAATACTGCAACAAAGCAGAGCATTTCTGATCTTTCTTCTTCCCTTCCAATGATAGGGGAGAGGAGAGAGAGAAGTGCCCACAGTGCAATTCAGTCACGATGGGTTGACTCATGGCTTGTTTTTCAGGCGCCAGGGAAAACTTCCCAAGGTCTCTTTCCCTAACTCGTTGAAACAAAATGCAGCTACATTTGTGGGCTGTGACGGTTGTGTGTTGTGGTAGTGGCCACACTGGAGAAGGACATGGCTTCAAAGCACGGGAGAATGTGAGCAGAGGAGACACTAAGTGACAGGAAAGACAAAATTAAAAAAACTTAACAAAACTTCCTACCAGTGTGAATGCGGTAGACCCCAGACCCCACAGTGCCTAGTGGTCGTAGAAGTGCTCATGGGCTAGTAATATATTCTCAAGTTTTCACGTGGTTGGTGATGAATATTTCATAATATTAAATAGTTCATTTTATTCCTAAAGTTATATGTATTTTTAGGTACAGTATACATTAAGTGTGGAAGCACAACCATAACTAGCTGGGTATTGAATGTTTGGGTTATGAAGTGCTTTATTTTACTAACATATTTAATGATACTACATTTTCAAAATCCAAGCATTGAGTTTAAATAATAATGACTTAAAATGGATCCCATTAATACTTGTGTTACAAATAGTTCTGAATATTTTAAGAGGGAAACAAACTACAGTCATATCTCAGTGAGAGTGATATATTAAAAAGGTGTCGTTAGGTAATTTTGTCATTGTGTGAGCATCACAGAGTGTTCAGACAAATCAACATGGTGTAACTTGATGTGCTTCTTGCTGCAATCAAGAGACATGGTAGACACAAGATGTACGAGGATGCTGCTTTGCAATGCAGCATTTAATTTTACTGTTTAACACTTTCTATGAGCAGAAGTGCATTGCAACATAATGGTAGGACGTATGGTACAGTAAGGGCATAAGGCAGTGACAAAGCTGTTCATCATCACTGTGAAGTATGATGGACTATACATCATCTGCGTGTGTTTTACCGTTATATGAGTGGCAGTGGCATGGTAGGTCTGTTTTCACCAGCCTCACCAGAAACAGGGGAGTAGTGTTGCACTGAGATGTAACAAGGGCTGCATCGTCATGAGGCAAGGAAAAAATTTCAGCTCCATTATAATTTTATGAGACCACCATTGTGTATTCAGTCCATCCTTGACCAAAACTTTGTTATGTGGTGCACGACTGCGTTTGAAAACATATGAGTAATGATTTAATTCTTTCATTTTTTAAAATTAGGATTTACTTTTAAATTCACAATTTTAGTGCAAGTGGAATGGGACTAAAAGATGAAGGGTGGGGCCAGGGGAACTAAAAAATATTAAGTTGTGTTATTTACATGTACTAACTGTTCTCAATGAATGTAATCATTTTGCACTACAAACATATTAATAAAAATTTAAAAATTTTTAAAAAATTTAGTACAAATATATGTACATTTGAACAGTTTTACATTTTTTTTCATTTAAAATCATTGGGGTGGGGCTGGGGATTTAGCTCAGTGATTAGAGTGCTTGCCTTGTAAGCACAAGGGCCTGAGTTTGAT